>JAFVLL020008534.1:0-54197 GCA_021397915.2 Tor tambroides
CTTTTTTTTTTTTTTTTTTTTTTTTAGTACTTGGGCTCAGAAAAAAATTCAAGACATTTTTTCCACCCTGAATTTTCCCTTTACAATATGCTTCTGGGCTTCCATGGAAAATAGCAACCACAACTTGCATTTCTTTTTTGCCTTTTCAAAAACGACCCCATTTTGTCCAAGGAACCAATAACAACAATGTCAGATCTAAACAATTCTAAAATTCTTTATTCTTAGTGAAAGTATTAATCTAACATGAAAAACACACAAAAAGCACCTTGTTAATAATAATAGTTATCAAGTTGTTTGTTTGCCCTGAATGTTTCCAGGTTCCATCATTTCTGTGAACGCATGTGTATGAATATGAATGTGCTCGTTGACAAAATATAAAACAAAACTTGGCACCATAACACATCTGACATCAATGTTTGTGTCTGTAATACCAAATGAACAGTTTCTTGACTTATTTTCCCTTTATACTCCTGTTGCACAACAATTCTACTTCATCTTAGCATTTATCATCTACTAACCTTTATTGTGTTGCTGTGTGGTTTTGTTTCTGTCAAGGCCAATGCTTTTCACCTGCCTCCCAATTCATGTCTTGTTCATCCACAAGACTCTCACTCATTACCAATCATTGTCTCTTAAATTTGTCATGGTCATTTGTTTAGCTGTACATCAGTCAGTGTTGAGGCTTGCACTGGTGTTAAGGTGTGTAGGCCGTGCCCAGGTGAGGGCTGGATGAGCCGGACAGCACTCCCGGAAGGGAACGCGTGCTAATGGGGCTGTAGCTGGGTTCGGAGCTGCGTCTGGGGCAGAGCTGGGACAGAGGCCTCCCCTGTACAGATCTGCCAGGAGGCCGGCGCAGCGCAGGGGACTTTTTAGGGGATTTGGGGAGCTTGTAGAGAAAGACGTTGTAGTGCAGTGGGGGGCTTGTCTCAGGGAGCATTTTCACCTCTTTGGGGAGAAGCAACTCTAAGTCGATGGTCACACCACCCTGGACATATACACACATACAAAGGCACAGGTACAAGTACACAAGCATAACACAAACAGGAATAAATAAATAAATAAAAATCACATATAACACAGTTACACAGACAAACACATGGTAAACCCATACATAAAGAAAAAACAGAATTTAACAAATAAAGTGCATAAATTGATAACTTTCTCCCGGCACTAAAATTATTTAAAGTCAAAGTGAATAGAGGAAACTATTAGGCCATTGTTTTTTTGAGCATTATCGAGTGCTGACACCAACCTGGCACAAACTATGAGCTGTGAATGAGGTGGGCATGGGCAAGTAATCAGCTTGCAGGAATTGATCTCGTATTATCAAGCTGAACAGAGCGCAAGTGAAGTGCAATCCTTTGTTTAAGTAGAGGGGTGCTTAATCTTTTCAAAACCTTTGTAATACCTTATTTTGTGGCTCATTTCCAACTGTCAAATTTACTAGACTGAGTGCCCGCTAGTTTCTAGTAGTTTGCATATAATTGCTATGCAAAAATCTAGCATTAGTCACCAAATTCAATTTAAATGTCTAATTGTTGTATCAGTAATTAACTTCTTAAACAGATTAGTTTCAAAAGCCCAGTTCTACTATATTCACATTCAAAGGCTTGGGATCAGTAAGATTTTTTGTTTTTGAAAGTCTCTTGCTCACCAAGGCTGCATTTCTTAGATCAAAAATACAGTACAAAGAGTAATATTGTGAAATATTAGTACAATTTAAAATAACTGCTTTTCAATTTCAATACATTTTAAAATTAATTTAGCCGAATTTCCTTAAGTGTCACAAGATCTTACAGAAATCATTCTAATAAGCTGATTTCATGCTGCAAACAGTATATAGTGGAAACCATTACACATTTTCAGGACTCTTCTATGAATGGCAAGTTCAAAAGAACAGCATGTATCTGAAATACAGTGTGTAAGTCTTTTCAATTTAATGCATCCTTGCTGGATAAAAGTAGAATTTTTCAAATAAATCTTACAGACCCCAAGTTTTTTTTGAACATTTATTAAATGTTTTTTAAAAAATGAAATCTAAAATAATTTTGTAAAATTTAATCAATTATAAAAACATAAATAAAATTAATTTTAAAAAGAGGAAAACTTATAAACAGTGACATGTTTCACATTTAGTTATGTTATATGGATTTGTAGCCATTTTTCCAAACTTTCTTTGCCAACTCACAGCCAGACTGGACCGCAAATGGCAAATGTCATGAAAATTATTCACGTTTTGTTATACAAACCCAAAAATGTAAAGTCAGGACAGTCTTACAATTAAGCATTGATATGAGGGTGAAATGTCCAGTATGGTTAGCGGTACCTGGAGGAACGCTAAAGCCATGCACAGATGCAAAGCAAAAGAGTGAGGAGGAGCAGTGAAAGTGGAAAGGAGTCAAAACAAGAGCAGTGGAGTTCAGGAATACACTGTCACTCAATTTGGTACTGGCAAAATGTTTTATTCCAAACAAACTGGCTTTATTTAATTTTCATTTGCTTTCTAAAAAAAAAAAAAAATTCTCAATACACCAAAATAATTAGAAATCAATTAGTTTCAAGACACAGTGAGCATTAAAACTGTATGATACTGCATATAAATATTAATCCAAGCAGTATTTGTATATATATTCAGACATATACGCACTGAATAAGTCAACAAACATCTACAGATCTCAGAATTTTTTTTTTTTTTAACACAGTCTAAATAGCTACGTTATTTCCCACAGACGTTTTGTTTTTTATACGAAAGAACACCAATGCATGCTGACTTGAGTAAGGCAGGACAGACAGGAGTTCAGAAGGTGACAGCGGTGAAGACTGAAGGTCAAAGGTTGAAAACCTGGCGGCTAAACCTTTGGGGTGTGGGGTGAAGTGTTTCATAGCGTAGCGTGACTTAGCGGAACACAGTATAACAAAGCTTGACATAACACGATGCAGCGTGACATCAGCAGGGACAGCAAGCGAGGACAAGGTGAATGTGGCTGGTAAGGTACTCTGGCGGTAAGAACTCCACCGTGTGATGACAGAGTACAAACATAAGTTAGCATGCTAGTTCAGTGCTTCGTTTGTGTTTTGAAGCCATCTTGAGGTGAATGCAAGGAAGAGTGCCACGTCAATGTTTAGTCCACTAATTAGGGTATTTTAGTAATTTCAAGGTGTCAAATGTGTGTCTCGCTACAGTCACAGCGCCAGCTTGTGGCAAAAGGGTGTTACTACACGTTGTTCATGTTGTTCTGCATTGAGTTTACCTCCTCCGCATCGTCTTCTGTGGCGGCCTTGTCGTTTTCCAGTTTTGGCGTGAGCGAGTTCTGGTTGTTCAAAGACTTGTCCTCTTTAGGGGGACATTTGCATGGATCTTCTTTGCAAGTACAATCCTGCAGAGCAACACACATACACACAAGATGACAATGAGGGAAAAAAAATAAAAAAATAATATTACAAAATCTTTCACTCCACCCTTTCACACCTGGCATTAACATCTCAAATGTGTCTCCCATGACCACTTCCAATGCAATCACACACATAAAGCTATCAGTGCATAACAGTCATATGGACTATTTCTGATAGCTGTGGTTCATTTTGGAGCTTGACAGCCCCCTTATGACTGAATGGAATGGAATGAGGGAGAGTAAATGATAAATTTCATATTTAGGTGAGCCTCTGTTTTTAGTGCAATTATGCATTATGTCAGTCTGTGACTTAAATCGTCTGTTTGGACGTCCATTTCTATCACCAGAAAAAAAAAATCAATTATAAAAAGTCAAAATAAGACAATTATGACAATGCAAAATGAGGATTTCAACTTATGAATTGAAGACGACATATTTTGAAATTATGACTTAAGTCAGTTATGAGTAGTCATAATTGACCATCTCAGTTTTGACTGTCATAATTTCGACTTTTGTCACAAGATGTATGCCAAAATATCAGTATTCTCATAATTGACTTTGAATATCAGTTTTGACTTTTGATCTCATATTAAAGTCTTGGTATCTCATAATTGACTTGGTATGTCAGTCTTGACATTTGGCAAAATTGAGTTTCATTATTGACAAAGACAATAATGAGATCAAAAGTCAAAATTGACATCTCAAGATTGATCTAATATGTCAGTTTTGACTTTTGAATTCATAATTATGACCTGGTCAATTATGAAAGATTCAAAATTATGCCAAATGTCAAGACTGACATACCAAGTCAATTATGAGATAGTATGTCAGTTTTGGCTTTAGTCACATTTGACTCATAATTAACATCATAATTCTCTCATAATTAAGTCATAGTTATGAGATCAAAGGCCAAAAGTCAATTATGAGATTCTTAGTATTTCAATTTGATTTTTTCTGTCATAACTTTAGTGGAATTGGGATGTTACATATGAAGCGTGAGTGCATTTCCAAGATGCACTGAATGCAGTTTACACCTCAAGCTGCTTGTCGGATCACCGGATGTTAATAGCAGTTGTAAACAAGGCACCATAACAAACAAAACTGTTAATGAGGTGAGAGCATGGATCTGGATTCAGTTTTTACTTCACAGCTGAGTGGAGTAAAAGGTAAACTTCAAAGCATAAACTGATCCACAACCAGGAATTTCAAGGGATATCGGCAGTTTTTACTATTTCGCAAGAGACATCAACACACTATAAGCATAATGGTTACATAAACTGTATAACTGGCACTAACAGTAAACCTTATTCAGAAGGCATTAAGCAATGTTTACTGCTATGCACTAATGCTTGTCATTACAACAAGTTGCTTAAAAGCAAAGCTTTTTTTGTACAACTTGCTACCTGTGATATCCCTTTTGGAACCACAAAGGCAATGATTGTACATGCCATGGGGAGGAAAGAAAAGAAGACTATTCATGCTGCTGAAATCAGACATGTGTAAATACTCATTCTCAAGAGAGAGAAGATGAAAAATGTCAAATAAATTCTCCCCGGAGGCAGTAAGACAAGTAAACAACTCACAAGTAAACAAAGTCACCTAGGGATATTTTCATAGCTCTTTCGTCTATGTTCTGTCATCAATCATCCCTCATTTCTTGCTTCATCTCAGTCTTGCTCTATTTCTCCTCCCTGTTGCACAGTGAAGCTGTCAAACTCTTTTAATCATAAAAGAGTCTCTTCTACTATGAAATCACTGGGGGAACGGACCGGCGGAGTTGAACGAGGTGAAGAAATTTCATTTGTGAAGGCAATACAACCCCCCACACAATCAAAAGATCATCAGAAACTAGACTAGGTTTGAGTTTCACCTAAGAATATACAATTGGCCTAAATCAAAATGCAGAAGAACAGGATCTGACAAGTTCAAGGTTCACCAGGTACTGCAGGGTAACAGGTGAATATAGCAGTAAGACAGCTGTTTGGTCCTCTTTTAAAGATCAAATGTTACATGCTCAACTGAAGGAATAGGTTGGAGTCTGTTTGTGGAACATTTATTCATGATAATCTACTCTGAAAGATGACCCTCAGATGGGAGCACAGAGAAATTTTTTTTTTTTTTTTTTTTTTTTTTTACATAGAAACACAAAGAAATCTTTTTCACACAAAGTTGAAACGTTTCTCCCTTTTTTCATCCATCTGTTCATATACTGTCAATGTCATGATTTCAAAAGGCAGTTATTTTTGTAGATCGCTATTGAGATTAATTAGGGATGCTTCAATATTAAGTATAATTTGGTAAGACTTAAGTATGGGGACCAATTCTAACTTTTAAATAGTTACTTATTAGCATGCCTATTATTAACATATTGTCCTGTTTACTAGTACTTATGCATATATTCTGCATGACCATATTCTACATCCCTAATCCTACCCAAAACTTAACTACATTACTAACTAATAAAGTGTGACCTTAAATTAATAAGCTGTTAAATATTTCCCGTTTTTAATTCCAATCACTTTAATATTTCTTCTAAATAAAATGTACAATAGACCACTACATACAAATCATTTTAAAAATAAATTAATTCCAATAAAGGACTTATTTCATAACTTCAAATATATTATATATATATATATATATATATATATATATATAATCTTATATCAATTATGACAAAGTGCCTCAGTGTCTCATTTGATATACAAGTGTCTCATAATTTTGACCATTTACGTCAAAATGTACAGTTTAAAGAGAGATATATTAGATTAGAGATTTTTTTTTATACCAGTATATTTATCAATTCATATTATTTAATTATGTGTTTTTACGTTATCAAGACATGTAACAGAGGATAGAATAGATGAATAGAACAGAGTATGTTGACCAGTAGTCAACACAAATTTCTCCAAGGTCGCCATGTTGTTAGTGCTTTGAATGATGCGAGGAGGTTAACAGCTGACAGTGCCACACTACGTTCATTAGCAGGATGTTAAATTGCAGGAATCACACTAAAAAGTCACAAAAGCATCTATGGTGAGGAAGCGTCCATTTTAAACCTCTAAATCTATTAATACTTGTCCATGTCATTTCATAGTAAGTAAAGGCTAGCGGACTTTTAAGGTGAGTAATAATGAAGCTACGGGATTAAAGCGTTTTATTTGAATCAGCAGGGTATCAAAGCACACTGGGAGGAGGTCAGATTGAGTCCTCTTACCTCGCTGCAGGGATCTTCTTTAGGTTTATATTCCCACGTGTATCTGCTCATGGTTTTCTAAGGAGTGGGGTGGCGAAAGAGGATTACTCTACTGACACACTTCTGGTACTTCGTTATATTATGCCCTCTTAATTAATTGACACCTCAGCCTCAGGAGATATTGACTATATTCTTTGTACCTTTTATAAGACAAGTTAGGATTAAAACTGTAGGAAAAACATTGCATTGACGGCCCAACCGCTCTACACAACCGCTGATATGATCAGTATGTTTGGAAACACAGAACAATCCAGTTTCTCCAATGCTTCATGTAGCCTGTAGTACTTCACACGACCTTAGGTGGCACATGCGAGTCAATGACAGAAGTTAAGGGAAAGAGTGAGGGATGAAGAGGATGGTGTTTCTATTTCTCATCTTAATGATAAAGAAGAGTGGAAAAGAGAGAATTCCAACATGAAGAAAGGAATAAGACAATAAGCATACCGCCTAAATCGAAAGAGAGAGTGAGCACTTTATACCTCCAGTACTCATGCACAGGAAAACAGAGGGGAAGAGAGGAAAGAAAAGTTACCTGACACATAATGTTATCATAGTAAGCCAAAGCACGGGCATGGGGGAGGTTAGTCGGGGTGTCACACAGTTTCCTTACATTTGCCTGAGAGCCCTCTGCGACAGTGGACAGCGAGAAGTTGTCGATGTGCTGCTCCGACTTTGGGCGGAACTTACTGAAAGACAGAGAGAAACACCAACAGAAAATAATTTTAATAAAACAAAATAATGAAAAAACATCCTCTGAATTTGAAAAATTATACATTTTCTTGTCCCTAATAATGAACATTATTTAGAGAAAACTTTCAAAATGAACTTCACCAGTGCTTAACTATTTATCATATAATCAACAAAAACTATCAATGTATGAATCAAACTTACTGAAACTGTCAATGGTTTCTTTTCCATGCATCATTTTATTATATTTGTACTTACAGACAATAATAAAAGTGAAATCACGCCATAAATTCGGTGTCCTGTCTTACCTGCACTCAAGACGTTGACGTGTGACACAGGCTAATGATACACGGGGCAACTTTTTGAGCAATGTTGCCGGGCAACTTTGGGCAGTGTTGCCATCAACAGGCAACCAGGTGAGAAACAGGGCCAGCGACTGATCTAAAGTGTCCAGATAGAAATTTGTTACCCATTCTCGATGGGAAAGTGCCCAAGCAATATTGCTCAAAAAGTTGCCTCGTGTATCATTAGCCAAAGTCTTTACTCCTATTGGTTGCTTCTCCTGAAATTCGCAATACATAAAGTCTACATAATACTCTCTTGCATAAAGTTAAAAATCTGCTGCACTGGACATGCCCACATCCTGTCACCATTGGTCATGTGGCCGGAAATCGCCAGTTCTCCCCTGAAATACACTGGAACATGTCACTTTGTCACTGCATGTCGCTAGCAGTGTGAAGGGGGCTTCGCGCTCGCCAAAACTGCATTTATTTGATCAAAAACAGTAAAAATACAGGGATATTGTGAAATATGACAACAATTTTTAAAAAAAACTGTTTTCTATCTTAATATATTTAAAATATAATTTATTCTTGTGATAGGAAAGCTGAATTTTCAGCAGCATTTTCACTGTTGACTCCCCAGTCAACAGTGTCACATGATCCTTGGATCATAGAAATAGAAAGTGGCTTGGACATTATTACTCTATTTGCATGCAGTGGATTAAAAGCTCAAGTTGTTTCTGCTACAAGCACACATGCACACAGGTGTTACCTGATGGGCAGTTAAAACTCAACCTAAATCACTTTTCACTGTTGTCATCATGTCTTCATTACTATGCTCCCCTCCTATTCTCCCTTCCACTCCCTTCCACTCCTCTGCTCTCCATCTCACCCCTCTCTTGGACTGTGATTAAATGCCTTTGGCTGCACGGTATATAGGTCACTCTCTTGTGTAGCACTGTCAGATTGGCCTACTTTTAGCAAAGAAGGGTGACATCATTGTGTTCAAAGCCCATGTTAACACTGTACATTTTATTGCACTCCAGCGTGTATGTGCAACAGTGTATTCAGCTCAATCAACTGCTATTTAAACCATCAGATCTTAAACTAAGACTCTAAAAAGTGTGTGTTTTACATGCGAGTGTCACCTGTGCTTGCGAAGTCGTCTGTTTTCAGTCTTAAGCACGTGCATCCTCTTGGAGAAAAAGACTACAACCATGAAGAGGAGGAGCAACATGATGGCAGCTCCGCCCACTGCTATACACATCACTTGGAAATCTGAAATGACTGACTCGCACCTGGAGCCCTTGTTCCAGATATACTCCTGAATGTTACACCTACAAACAACAGAGAGAGGTGTTAGAAAGGAAGCTGACCAATATTCAAAACTGGAATATATAATAATTCACGTTTGGGACAGTGCAGTCTACATGAACACAGAAGGAAATCTTTCAGAAATAACCAAAGAATTTTCAAATGCAGAAGAAATTGAATGGAAATGCAACAGATTAGGAACTAGACTGATTTAGATCATTATATTGTCCAAATATTGCTTTTTCATTGATCAGGAGACACAAGTACTATAATGGCTTACAGATTTCTCCTAAAATTCATTAAAACATCACGTAAGTGTATAGCAAAGTTCATATTAAAATCAGGGGCTTAAGTAAAATTTAAAAGTCTTGAATTAGTTTGGAATAAAATCTGAGAATAGTTTGCAACTATATTTAATATTTTACCTACTTGTATGGGAAACTATTAGCAACAGAAACAATGAATGTAGAAAAATAAGTCTAAAGGGGGTGTTTGTGTGTTAATGCAAATGACACAACAAACTGGCCATAAAACATCTGTGCGAAGATGAAAAAGTGAGAAACACTATAGAGTGTTGTACAGTATAAGTGTGTTGTGTGGCCTGTTGACCCATTTATCATTGCTATGATTCTACTGTTCTGTACTGATTCTCTACATTACAGCTGTACTGATATTGCTTTTATACAACAGTTTAATAAAGAAGAAGCTACTATTGAGTAACTTATATTTTAGACAAAATATTGCAAGTTACAGTTTTGTTGGCGGAGCAAAAACAAATGTTTCAAATGAAGCCAAAGCAAATACCATTAAAGGGTTACTCCACCCCAAAATGAAAATTTTATCATTAACCACTTACCCCCATGTCGTTCCAAAGCCGTAAAAGCTTCGTTCATCTTCAGAACACAATTTAAGATACTTTGGATGAAAACCGGGAGGCTTGTGACTGTCCCACTGACTGCCAAGCTAACACTGTCAAGGCCCAGAAAACTATGAAAGACATCGTCAAAATAGTCCATCTGCCATCAGTGGTTTCATCCTTAACGTTATGAAGCTACGAGAATACTTTTTGTATGCAAAGAAAACAAATAGCGACTTTATTCAACAATTCGTCTCCTCCGCGTCAGCATAGTGCCATTTTGGAGAGTATCCGCTGGACACAAACAGCGTAAGCTGTTCTATGTCAGCCGCACCACAGGGATACACTGTTTTTGTTCAAATCAAAGCGTAAATAAAAGTAGAAGATGTATCTGTGTGGTGCGGCTGACACAGAACAGCATACGCAGTTTGTAGTCAATGGGACAGTCACAAGCCTCCCAGTTTTTATCCAAAATATCTTAAATTGTGTTCCGAAGACGAACAAAGCTTTTACGGGTTTTGAACGACATGGGGGTAAGTAATTAATGACAATTTTCATTTTGGGGTGGAGTAACCCTTTAAACTAACAGACATGATGCTGGGCAAGCACAAATCACAAATATATACTTACACTCTGTAGCCTATGGGTACATTTCGTAGTGAGTGAAAGACCAATCAATAGTGCACATGCAGGAAATCATTGCTCAGTGTGCATGTAGGCCATGTTTACTATTTAGCCTAAAAAGATCAATTTGAAACTTAGTTTTATGGTCTAACACTAACTACCCATCCATTTAGTGTAAACCATTGGCGGCGCTACACAAACGCATTCACTATCAGAAAATGCACCCATTGACCAGACCCCCCCACCACCTCCACCCCACAAACTTAACGTTCATCTAATAGTTCACTCTTTGCGTGCCCTACAAATGGAAACCTTGAATTTTCTAATAGTACTGACCCCGTTAATGTAGACAGTACCCTGTCATGCCTTCTCTCAGCGATCGACAAGTTAGCCCTGCGGTGTGTGCCACACATCAAAATCCAGTGCCTGACTGAAAGTTGCTTTTACATTCAGTAATGGAGCTGGACTGAATAGGGTTTTGCTTTTTTATTATTAAAAAAAATAAGAAGAAGAAGAAGAAGAATCAGTAAATAATTTAATAATTAAATAAATTAATTTTTTCCCTTAGTTTATATTGTTATTATAATAAATCAATAAATTGGTAAAATAGATTGTTGTTGTTAAAATAAATAAAAACATTTGACTATAGCAAGATCACAAAGTCAAACTATTCTTTTCTGTGGGATAATGAGCACTGATCAATTATAATAAGGCAGGAAAGAAAGAGTCTGTGCTGATTTCATTCTGACTTTAAAGCTGTGAATAAGGGTGTCGCAGTCTCCAGTGTGGCGCGAGTAGTCATCTGCTCAAATACACAGCTTAACATCACATCATCTAGCCTTGAGGCTTCACTACACACAAATAAGATTCTCAGAACCTCACTATTATGGTCTATAGCATCAGCTTGAGTCAGGGTCTTTAGCTCTTAAACTGAAACACACACATTCACAGATCTGGGCTCTGACCCAAATCCCTTTGTTCTGCACTGGCCTCTGAGCAGAGTTGTGGCAGTAGTGGATGCTGATTTAGTATAGTGTGATATGATGCCAAGCCATGATGACAGGCCTGAAGTGTGGAACTGAAATTATAGAAGTTGTTTGTGAGACAAATGCTAAACATTCTTACAGGAATTCAACCCATCATCTCAAGAATGAGGTATATATATCAGTATTAAAGCAATCTTCTGATTATGACTGTCAAATTGAATACATTTCTGAAAAAAGAAACAACTGAATGTGTACGTCAATCTCCACTACTGAAATTAGTTACAAATGTGAAAGTCATTTACAGTTCTTTGGTGTTTTGTAAAAGTATTTGTAATTAATAATGGTTAGCTTCATATTTTGTATTCTAAAGTTGCTTTGCAAATAGTTTCCGGTCTCATCACTCCTGCCACTTTTGACAATGTCCAGTTCTTGTAAATTTTAAATTAAATCTGATTCACTACTATATGGAGCGCAGTTTCCAAAAAAAAAAAAAGGCAACTGTGAAATAAGAAATACAGCCACAGTTGTGTGACATAAATGTCACATTTATGAGATACGTTAGAATTTTTGTATATTAAAAAAAATGTTCATGGTTTTGGCATTGTGCGCTGGATAACGATTAGGAACTTAAATTTCTGCCTAATAGTAATAAGGTATGGCTTTTTTAAACCTTGTCGCTATGAATTACCAAGAAATAGGCTTTTGAAGGCACCAGGAAAGTGTTACTGAAGGACATTGATGAAAAAAAACTGGGTCATTCTGTTCTACCCAACTGCACAACACATACTGGATCAAGTATATTTAAGGCAACAGCTAATGATCATTGATATTTCTAGCAGATGGAGGGAAAATAATAAACTGAATAAGTGCACTGTTGGCATAGTTTTGTCACCAAACATTTCAACAGCAAGACATCTTCATGTTCTCGTAGCAGCAACTAACACAACAGCTGAAGAACTTAAACAATGCTATATATATCTTATTTGTTTTATATATGGTAGAGTGTTGTTACATTAGCCATTCAAAAATAAAGGCCAAAAAGCTCTCCTATAAACCCTGTGGCAACTGCTGTACACTGTAAAATTGCGTGCATGACCTGGTTAGCCCAGTCCCACATGTTTGCATGAGCTTGGCCCAGTTTCAGGATCATTGAGGGTAGGCCATTTACTACTATTCCCAAGAGATGTCTTCAACTGAGACTCAGTCCCAACATTTGATGTAAATCATAATTCCGCATCATGAACAGATGCAAGAACATGACTGAAGGATTGAGTTACATCTTCAAACTCATTATGAACGTTTGATCAGATGCCACTGATGCTTTCCGCATTCCTTACACATTATAAAATACAGCTCAAACATGAATGACACCTTTCACAAACCAATTGAAATATTTAGATGAAAAGTGTAATCTATTAAATGTTAAATATTAGGTGCATGTACTGTATTACTTGTGTTCCATTAATTTGTAGATCTTGTTTTGTGTGTTTTTTTTGTGTTGGCTAAGCAGGCCAATTAGAGACAAACACTCTCCACTGTTCCATTAAATACACATGACTAATTAAAACTGAACCTAAACTATAAAACCACTTGAGATCAGTTAAAACCATATTAGACACTGGTTCATAGGTTCACCAGATTAACGCATTAGCAAACCATTGAAATTACAAAAATGTTTCAAAGTATGACGTAAAGCTCATTTGCTGAAATCAAAAGACTCCAGTTTGATACAAGTTCTGAAACACTGATTCGAAACAAAAGATTTTGAAAAATTTGAAGCTTCATGAATTAGCATTGCGAAAGCATTCATCACTGGTTGTTTCCACAACACAAAATCCTCAATTAAGTTTGTTCAACAAAAAATTAATTGTATGGAAAAGTTTTCAATTTAAGTAAACTGATTGCATTATGATTAAGACCTGTTCACAACAAGGATGATAACTATACACCATACAATGTCATTAGAATCATTTTCAGAACATTTTCTTCCAGATGACGAACAATGAAGACATTGACAGCCAATCAGATTCCACCCGACATTTAAAGCATTTAAAGCTGCAGATGACATAACTTCAGTGCATGCTTATAAAAACAGAACATTGTTTTGCTTTGTTGATGATGCTTATATACTTATTACACTTATCGTTCTTGGTGTGAATGGGCCTTAACACGTGTATGTGTGCATCTTACCGGCAAAAAGCGCCAATACCATCAACCACATAGCACTGTCCTCCATTGAAGCAGTAACTGGGGAAGATGTCGCATGACGAGATACATGTGTCATTGTAACGCACAAATCCATAAAGACACCCAGAGTTGAGCACATCCAATGCTCCAGGTGAAGTTTCTCCAGATCCATCATCAGAGGTAATAACTCTAGTGTTGGAGGGAACTGCACTGGCTATGAGAGGAACATTTTCATCTTCCATGTCAGGTGGCGTTGGTTGGCTCTCCTCTAGGTAAACTTCAGTGGGCGAATAGTCAGGTGACAGATAATCATAAAAATCAGAAAGGGTCCAGGAGGTTGGATCTCCACCCTGAAGCTCCTGAACCCAAGCAGGAGGATCAAGAACATCCTGTTGGTGAGAAGGATTGTAAAAATTGACCGTGATAACTTCTTCTGGTTGGGAAGAGGTGGACTCAGGAGGAGGACTCATGACAAAATCTAACAACGTCCCATCTGCTTGTAGTCTCTCGCTTCTCCAGCGCGGGGCGCTGTCCTCGTTAAAATCCAGCTGTGACAGGCCATGTAGCCGCGGTTCAGCCAGCGTGGGCAGCCGGGCAGCCATGCCATCTATTGTCAGATCTTTGAGGCGTTCCCTTTCGGCTGAATCAACAGTACTGGTTGAGGTTTCTCCACCGCTGCTTGACTCTTCTCCAGCTCGTGGTTTTCGAGAGTGAACTTGGACCTGGGCAATAGATGTGACTTCACCAGGAAGTGCAGGCTTAAGCCCCACCCAATTCAGGTGTGAGGAATTGGTGCCAGTAGAATTGGAGATAAATGAACTGCCTGGAAAACAAACAAATAATAATAAAAGTTAGTCACAAACCCTTTTATTTATATATTTATTTCTCTGTATAAGAACACCTTCACAAGCACTCACTGCTATACTGCAAACTCAGCAACTCATGCAGAGAGTGAACAAAAGACATAATATATACTCTGTATCACACAAACCCGGACAAATCTGCTTAATTATACACTGCTGTGCGCGAGGCCCCAGATTTCTTTCCAAAGCGGCTTGTGGTAGCTGGATTAGCAGCTCTGATTTATTAATGTACCCCCCTGAGCCTGGGCTAGGATTGGGATTCAGATTAGGATTAAGGGCTGTAGGTTGAGACTTGCATTGGTCAGTCTGGATAGGTAAGCTTTAATGCACAAAGATAAACACACAATGGGGAATTCCTCTTTAGCACTGGAAAATCTCACTGACTTAGTTGATTGGTTTACAGTATCAGTAAAAGATAATCTAATGCAATCTACCTCAAATATGAACATGTGGAAATCCCTGATTTAAATAAATAAATTAAAAAAAAAAAAAAAAGCCTTCCATTTTAATATTTTTAAATATACATTATTCCATTGTTGCATAGCTGAATTTTCAACATCCCTTATTCCAGTCTTAAGTGTCACATGATCCTTATGAAATCATTCTAATACTATATACTCAAGAACATAGATGATGTTCTTTTGAACTTCCATTTTAAAATAGACATCTTTTCCTACCAATAAAAAAATAAATAAAAAAACCTGAACGGTAGAGCGTTTAAAACAACCACAAAAATACACGTATATATAAAAAGCGTTTGTGTCCAATTGGCAAATAAAGCCCACTTCGATTCTGCTTGAGCATTTAAATTAAAACGGTAACAAAAAGTAGATCTGAGGAACGTTTACAGTCCATTTTTTACAGATTGTCTTTTAGCAATCTACTTTAAGTATTTGACTGAGAGTGTGAAATTTCGTTTCCATGGGCATTCTTGGTTTAATTCCTCTTTATTGTAAATTAATTCCAAGTCACACATCAACCCCTAACAGACACTCACTCACACACACAGTTGCCAAGAAGCAATGTAAAGGGGCTGCCATTTTGGAACATCTCAAAAGCCATGTAAAACAGAGACCCTTCTGTCCTCTCCACTTGATTCACTTCCTCTCTTTCTCCCATTCATTTATTCACACAATCCCCCCTGAGAGGGTAACGGAGATGGCAGTGGGTGCATAAATTATTTCTCACATACCTCACGTGATGTTCAAGTATTCTATTAAATTCTTATCTAGTTTCCCACCACTAACGTTTAATTTCAAAGCAACAGTTTGCTCCCACTTTTATTTTGAAATATTTAAAAGCTAAATGCTACACTGGACTGATGAGAATAAAACACAGTCAGCCCTCAAAGACAGAGCAAGAGAGAGGCTACAAGAGGAAAACAGTTGTTTTGATTTGCATAACTCCTTGCGAAGGGGTCAGCTGACAGAAAAGCGAGGTTGGGGAAAGAGTCTCATTGAAAGAAAAAAAAATAACACAAAACACATGCTATAATGGAGTGAAGATGAGAAAATGTGACAGTGAGAGTGTGTTTGTCCTTCCGCCCATTTGAAGACCAGCGTCAAAGCCTTTGAGAAGGATTTCTGTCGCCTATTTAGTAAGCAAGTCAAGACTGCAAGAGAGAGGGGGATAGTGAGAAAAAAAGGGGGTAAGATGATCGAGAGTGAGAAAGAAATAGGGAAGAGAAGTATTTTCTCATGACCTCACCAGAGAGACATTTAAATGTGTAAGAGTGTGTGAAAGTATACCGTCTTCATTCTCTCACTGTGCTCTTGGCCTCTGTTTACAATCAATACCACATAAAATCTGAATCAAATCAGAATACAAACAAATGATGATCAAGGAAGACCAAACTTCAGTGCTACAATACTGTAAAGCAACACTGTACTGTTGAATATCTTAATATTCTCTCTTCACCTTCATTAAAAAAGCAGCACACGTTCTTCCTCTGTCTCTGGTTGACATTATTTGCTTATGTAACACTCTTGAGGGGAGAAAAGAGACTTGTTGCAGAGCATGGAAAATTGCAAATGTCAACTCTTCCTCTCTTCTCTCATCCCTCATACTATCTTTCTCTCCCTCGATCTCTGATGACCCAAACAGACCTGTAATCTAAGGGAGTATTTGAGGTTACATGTCAAGATGCTCTAATGTCCATGTACTCGGAAAATGCAGTCTATAAAATACAAGTCCAAAACAACACTGGATCCCATTGCCTTTCTTTGAGTGCACAAAAGGCATTGTAAAATTATATTCTTTTTTTGTTTAACAGAAGATTTCTAGGTGAACAACTCCTTTTCACTTAATCTTCAAAATGTGTAAAACAGAACTGATTAGTACATTCTTATTTGTAGTTGAAACCATAATTAAATTAGCCAAAGTATTTAAAGTCAGCACAAAAACACAAATCGTCAATTTTCAAAACGCATGTTATTGATCTTTTTGTGAACAGTTCATCCATCATAGCTTCAACTTTTTTTTTTTTTTTTTTTGTTGCCTTAAAATCGATTTTCACCAGAAATGACTTTGGTCTGGTGATGTATGCAGGACTTAATCATTTAGTCTGCTTAAAGGGATAGTTCACCCAGAAATGAAAATTCTGTCATTAATTATTCACCCTCATGTCGTTCCAAACACGCAAGACCTTCATTCATCTTCGGAACACAAATTAAGATAATTTTGATGAAATCCGAGAGCTGAAGAGAAGATATTGTTGAATAAAGTCTTTGTGTTTTCATTACTCTCGTAGCTTCACAAAATTAAGGTTGAAACACTTATGTCACATGGACTAGTTTAATGATGTCCTAACTACATTTCTGGGTCTTGAACGTGTCAGTTGCGTTGCTGTCTATGGAGGGACAGTAAGCTCTCGTATTTCATCAAAAATATCTTAATTTCTGTTCCGAAGATGAACGGAGGTCTTATGGGTTTGGAACGACATGAGGGTGAGTAATTAATGACAGAATTTTTGGGTGAACTATCCCTTTAAACCTTTCTTACAATTGGCTGCAAGCTTGCAATCAGATCTTCCTCCATCCAATCAACAACCAATGGATAAAAATCCTGATCTACATTTTTTTAATAATCCATTTTGGATGTACAGCACCATACAGAAGAAAGGATCTGTCACTTTTTCTGCCAATGCTCTATATGTAAGAGACAACATTTAACTCACCTCACCTTAATTTCAAATCTGATGACTTGGTACCCTAAAGGCAAGTGTCATTCTAAGCTCTGCTGAATAAAATCCACAATGGCACCCATGTGTTTAGTTATAAATAGTACTGTGATGCTGCTTGGCAGGGGAGCTGGCATGGACGTGCTTGGCATCAGGGATGGGATGTAGGTTCACAGCAGTATCAGTGCAAAGCCGAACAGACAGAGATGCCAGACCTGGTGGATTAACAGTGCCAACTCCATGCCCCACCCCAACCTGTGCTACTGTTGTACAGCATGACCCATTAATAGTTATGCCACCTAAATTAAATATTCGGGCCAAAAACTGCACTCAGTGTGTTGAGATAATGTATCAGATAAATGAAATGTTAGTTTGGGCACATGCATGAGCCAGTAATGAGAATGAGCAGATTACAGAAGATCAGTTTAAAAAAAAAAAAAAAATTCCAGTTCACTCTAATCTCGATTTAAGAGGGAAAGCCAATTGTTTGTTTCAACATTCATAAACAGTATGGTTTTAAGATTTATTGTACCATTTTTTTTTATTAATGATATTCAAAGAATGCAAAAGTTAAAGAATGATATCTAGAACTATAAAGTTTTAATTTTTTCCACACCACAACTATAATGACAATGACGTTGAAAACACTTTCAGAGCCAGTCAGAAATCACCTGACTTTAAAGAGCTTGAGCATTTAAAGCATCAGATGACATATGCAGCGCATGTTTATAATAAACAACGTTATCATTCATTTTTACTGATTAAGCATTAAGATTAATTAATAAATAGCTTTAAATAAATAATTTTATAGTTAGTCACAATAACATTGTAAATAATTTATAATTTACTAAAATAATCTTTAAATTTTATGAAATTATAAAATATTATACATGTAAAATATAGAATCACTTTCATGTGGACATGCACATTTAAATGACCGATTTTCAATTAATGCTTGCAGAGTTAAAAAAAATTTCTGATTAATACTGGTGTATGCAAGCTGTCATGCATGGATTTCTCAATCAGAATTTTATCTTAATCAGTTTAAAGGGTTACTCCACCCCAAAATTAAAATTGTCATTAATCACTTACACCCATGTCATTCCAAACCCGTAAAAGCGTCGTTCGTCTTCGGAACACAATTTAAGATATTTTGGGTGAAAACCAGGAGGCTTGTGACTGCCAAGTAAATAACAGTGTCAAGGCCCAGAAAAGTATGAAAGACACCGCCAAAATAGTCCATCTGCCATCAGTGGTTCAACCGTAATGTTATGAAGCTACAAGAATACTTTTTGTACGCAAAGAAAACAAAAATAATGACTTTATTCAACAATTCGTCTCCTCCGCATCAGCGTAGCGCCATTTTGGAGAGTATCCACTGAACGCAAACTGTGCTGTGCTATGTCAGCTGCACCACACGGATACGCTGTTTTCGTTCAAATCAAAGCATAAATATCCCTGTGGTGCGGCTGACACAGAACAGCATACGCAGTTTGCGTTCAGTGGATACTCTCCAAAATGGCGCTACGCTGATGCGGAGGAGATGAATTGTTGAATGAAGTCGTTATTTTGGTTTTCTTTGCATACAAAAAGTATTCTTGTAGCTTCATAACATTACGGTTGAACCACTGATGGCAGATGGACTATTTTGGTGATGTCTTTCATACTTTTCTGGGCCTTGACACTGTTATTTACTTGGCAGTCAATGGGACAGTCACAAGCCTCCCAGTTTTCACCCAAAATATCTTAAATTGTGTTCCGAAGACGAACAAAGCTTTTACGGGTTTGGAACGACATGGGGTAAGTGATTAATGACAATTTTCATTTTGGGGTGGAGTAACCCTTTAATGCTTTTGCTTTACTGGTTTATAATCAGAATGTCCAAATTCCAACTGATGCAAGAATATTTTAGTGCGTGTGCACATGGTCAATGTGTGTGCACAGCATCAAGTGTTTGAAAGTGATTGGTCTACTTGTGTGTCTAGAAACATCATTGAGTTTAACACGTACAAAACTGGATCAACAGCGACATGATTAACTCAACTGTAATGTTTTACTGCACAGACGCTGAAAACCAGCAAGTGTCCAACAGGTTGTGTAGTTCCATAAGTTTCCAACAGTGTAAGCAGCTCTAGTGTCAGCGTCTGGCAGGATAAATACCGTTGGCCCTCACTGGGAGCTCCATATGGGCAGGCTAGGCGGGCGCTAACACTAGCTCGTTGACGCTAATGCTCATTGACAGTCTCTGCTGTTATGAGACTGCAGTGGCAGATGGCTCTCTTGTGCCATGCATGGAAAGGATCTAAGCAAGTTTGGCGAGAAGGTGCCCTAAAGAAACTATCTGAGGCTGGTTTTAGACGTTTTAAAATAAACATCAAGACAGACATGGTTCAAAGATTAAATCTGTGCACGTTTTTGTAAATGCATCCTGCTTGTCGCTTTTTATTTCTCTCTCTTGCTCTCCTAAGGTTGGGGATGCGAGTGCCAGGTCTTGGCAAAAACAACAAAGAAGAGTAACAGCCTTTTGTCACAGCATGCCCACAAATTTAAGCTAGGCACTAGCAATGCATGTTCAATTATAGTAATGATTGTCCCTAGTTTAACATAAAAGAAAATGAGGGAATAATAGCAACAATACACAACACATTTCAGCTGAATGAATAGCTATGAAAAGTGGTTTGACTGAATTCTCCGAGTTGACTTCAATATAAAATGATGTGACATTTCTGAAAGGATAATGACATTCAGTGGGGATACTGAGGGCAGTATTTTTTTAGAGAATTGATGGATTGTAAAAAGTGGCACTTTTGACAAGTGGTGGGAGGTAATGGGTTTAAAAAACAACAACAACAAGAAATTTAGATTAAGATGACATCTTTTTGTTTGGAATAATGTGCACGGATTAATCATTCACTTTATGGAAGAAGTGCCACAGGAACAGTGTATACAAAAAAGTCAATTTTGATTGTGTTGACTTGAGTGATGTAGTCAACCGATATATAGGCTGATATTTGTCCACTTACCAGTGTCAGCCGATATGTTTTTTTTTTTTTTCCTGTGAAGCCAGTGTTTCAGAAAGAACTTTTATTTTGACAGTGCCAAGAATGCCAGCACCTTAGTGCAGATGTGGACGTAAACTTTAAATTCTTGATTTCAAACTATGCTATATCCAGTTGGCCTCCATCATATTTGTATTATGTCACAGTTTATTGTATGCACAGTTAACCTCACCTGTTCTTTATTTGTGAAAATACGATTCCCGCTGAGCACAAACTTACCATATAACCGAATGCACTGTTGGTTACAGTGTTTACTTCCTTTTTATTTATGTTTTTAACTACTTTATTTGTGTGAAGTACTGTAATAGGATTACAGAATCAAGTTGAAAAAATAAATCTGTAAAAAAGATTTACACTTTAGCAAGTTTAAATTTGTTTCATATTTATCAATTTTACAATTAATTTTATTAAATAAGCAGTGTCTTTGCAGCAAATATTATGCATGTTATTTAAATAGCAATCGCGTAATATATCATACTTAATGGCCACCTCAATATCTGCATCAGCCATCCAAAAAAATCCATAGTCGACCACTATTTTAAAACCTACCTTCTGCAGCCTATAGCTAATCAATCCCGTCAATCATCGTTTACCAGGAAGTGTGTTAATCAATAATTCCAGCAACATGTTAGAGCAACTGCACCATTTACATGTTCCCACCCCCACAAACAAAAACAAGAGCACTGGATTTGTTAATTGTTAATGATTTTAAAAGCAAAATAAAAGCTATTTATAAGGCCGTTAGGTCAGTTTTCTCAGCAGAGCCTGCTTGCTTAACGTCCTGTGTTGATGAGAGATGCATGTCACTGAAGAGTCAGTGATGCGATAACACAGACTTTGGGAAGTCTGCCAAGAAGTCAGAGGTTCAGCTAAGTGCAAACCTTTAAAGCTTCTTATGCAAATGAAATTTCCTGCTTTACACAGTTATTAGTTAGGCCAAGGCAACAGCAGTGTGATGCAGGTCAACCACGCCAACGTGACAGTTTGGTACTCATGCTGCAAAGCCAGCTGACCTAGTCTTCAGGTGCTGTTGCTCAGCAACAATTTTTTTAAAGGACCATAAAAAAAACGGTCACCCTTTCATTCCATAAATATGTGCATTATTTGGTAAACTTAAACTTAGATTTAAAAACGAAGCATCAAATACAGCTGCAATTAAAAGATGCACAAGTCATGAGCATTTTTTTGCAAATCAAAAGTAAGCTTTCTTTTATCCAGTCTAAAATACATAATACATGTTTTATACAATGTATTAAATCGAGTAAATTATTTGGTCCATGATTAGCCATGAATTACTACATACATTTTTTAAAGACATTTACATATTTATAAAAAAAATACCAATATGGTGAAGAAAAAAAAAAAAAAAAAAAAGGCTGTGTGTAAAACATTTTGTCTCAGTTATGCAAAACGTCAGTATTTCTGAAACTGAAATTCCTCAAGTGCTAACAATTTATTACATAAAGTTCATTCCCATGTAAACACCCATTTATCGCTAGATCCGATAGTGAATCTAATAAGTTTTATTACATTGTTTAAAATTTGCACAATTTATACCCTAAAAAGCTCCAACAGGTCACAGAAAAAAAAAAAAAAAAACTACACTGTAAAACCCAACAAGTTAGGGTAACTCAAACCGTTTGAGTAAAAATTGGGGCTCCTTGGTTTAGTTCATGTAAGTTTTAAACTTAAATAAATTAAGTGCTGATGTGAGATGAGGATGCACACCTGCCAACAAACAGAATCACTAAAGAAAAGAGAAACACCATCGCCTTAGATGAAATCAACTGAAATAAAATGCATTAAATCTCTCAAGATCTGATTAAACAACCCCACAAACCGCAACACCAGCTCCACTTATTAACTAGACTGAGACATCTACAGAAGATCTTATTGAGAATTAACTAAGGTTTAGATATTGATTTATTGTTTCATTTGAAGTAATCATGTTAGAGATCAGTGTCTGCTTTAGTTGGGCTCTTGACCCCTTGACATTTGTGCTAGGTTTTTTTTTTTCTCGTGTTTTTCTCTGGCTGTTATAACCATGTGTTCCTCGAACATATCTGTTACAACTCAAAAGCCCAGAGAAAATGATCAGTAGTTGGTTATGTATTTATAATGACAATCATCTATTAGTGAACTGACGTCATTGAGAGTGAACAGACTCATTGTGCGTCTAATCTCTGGTTAAATGGATGTTGTATTGGTTATAGTAAAAGTGCTTCTAAGAGCCAGTGGTTCTGTGACAGTCAGTTAATATAAAGGACTTTCCAAACTGTTTGTCCACAAAAAGTTCTCATCTATGGTAGTAATTAGACTCACACAGACATCAAGAATCAGCTTATGAACCTCAACAATGGTGACCATTAAAAAAAAAAAAAATAAAAAATAAAAAAAATCATGCAGCAATGCATGCTGGGAGCCATGGATGAGTTTTGTACTATGCTAATACCCAGCATGCATTGCAACATTATTTTATTTTTTATTTTTTAATGGTCACCATTGTTGAGGTTCACAAGCTGATTCTTGATGTCTGTGTGAGTCTAATTATTACCATAGATTAAAACTTTTGTGGACAAACTGTTTGGAAAGTCCTTTATATTAACTGACTGTCACAGAACCACTGGCTCTTAGAATCACTTTTACTATAATCAATACAACATCCATTTAACCAGAGATTAGACACACAATGAGTCTATGCTCACTCTCAATGAGATCAGTTAACTAACAGATGATTGTCATCATAAACATATAACAATCAACTACTGATCATTTTCTCTGGGTTTGAGTTGTAACAAATTTGTTTGAAGAACACATAGTTACAACAGCCAGAGAAGAAGACAAAAAAATAAACTAACACAGAAGTCAAGGGTCAAGAGCCCAACTAAAGCAGACACTGATCTCTAACATGGTTACTTCAAATGAAACAATAAATCAACATCTAAACCTTAGTTAATTCTCAATAAGATCTTCTGTAGATGTCTGACAAAAATAAAGTCAGTCTGGTTATTAATAAGTGGAACTGGTGATGCTTTTTGTGGGGTTGTTTAGATCTTGAGATTTAATGTATTTTATTTGATTTCAGTTAGTTGTTCTTGTGTTTCTCTTTCTGTCAGTGATTCTGGCTGTTAACAGCAGGTGTTCATCACTAATTAAGTGCTGATTGAGCATTAATCACTTAATTACTTAGTGAACTCAACTGAAATAAGTTAAGAGCACTCATAATAGTTAGTTTTAAAAATTTAAATGGTTTAAGGCAGGGCCATACGCAGGTTTTCATAAATACCGAGGTCCCAAAATGGAGATTTGTAGGGGGGTTCGGGGACATGTTCCCCGAGAAAATTTTGATTTTCCTGAACTACATGTGTGCATTTTAAGATGTTTTAAGGCTCATAAATTGGATAATAATATAGGTTTAAAACCAAGTCAGTGGGCAGTAGTAGCATAAATTATTTTTCAAGATAACAGATTCTTAAACATGAGAATCAGATTAAATATTGCAATGAATGATCCATGCTACAAACTGGAAATAGAGAAGATATTGTTTGTTTGTTTATGAATTCAATAAACTCAGTTATAATTATCCTGGTAGCCTTCAGTAAAATCATGTGTCTTAAACATTAATATTATTTTTTTAATTAATTAATTTTTTTTATTCACACTGTTAGAAATTAACTATCAGTTAACTTTTCCAATAAGTTTAAACTGATTTTTTTTTTTTCTTTTTACATTTTATGGGCATTTTTAGCTTTAGTGAATTAGAATGATATAAAACATTTGGGCTGTTACCAAGCAAATGAAATCAACACAGAATCTGCATCTGAAGTGGCATTTAGATGTATTTACACACTGTTTAATGCAAGACATAAATGCATTTAACCTGGAATTATAAATGCATAAATGATGTTTTCATATATTAAACATAAAACGTTGAATACTGATATTTGAAATGATTTAAAACATGAAAATATTGAAAAAAAAGTCGAAATGTGAAATTAACCCGCCAATAGGTGGCAGCAAATCATTGTTAATAAGTGAGTCATTACGATTGAACCGAATCATTTAAACGTTTGATTCATGCAGGAATTAATCACCGCCATGTTGCTCAGAGACGCAAAACTGTGCTGTGTTTGGAATTTTTATTTATTTATTTTTTTTGCGAAATAGAGCAAAAACTGGCAATATGGTGTGTAAAACGTAAGTCTCTTAATGAACTTCTTGTTTATTGAGCTGTTGTAAAAAATCGATAGCCTATAACATTTGTAATCATGGTAATTTTCGGAGAAAAACGGCACTCTTCGTGTGAAATTGATTAACTATTTGAAGTGGTATAAATAAATATATACATTTTCTGCCCCCATGTCTTGAATTCGTGATCGTTCTAAATGCAGTGAAAGAACGCACTCTAGATGAGCACGCGCACTAATCTAGATTTAACGTAATGTAAATGTACGCGTGCACTCTCTACTGGTGCCAAATCGCACATCGTTAAAACAACAATTACTAAAGCAGACACTATATAACGCCAACCCTGCTGAGGCATCTCAGATGAGAAGATCTGTTATCTTGGCTTTTTATCCTTGCAGCACCAAAGCAGAATTAATATGAGGTAATTATTTTACATCTTCTGATATTGGAAAAATACCGAGGTCCGGACCTCGGGGACCTCAATGGTGGGTACGGCCCTGGTTTAAGGCAATAAGTTTCCTCAAACGGTTTGAGTTAACCTAACTTGGGTTTTTAAGGCAATTGGTTTACTCAAACGGTTTGAGTTACCCTAACTTGTTGGGATTTGCAGTGCGAAGGTCTGTTAAATGCAGGAAAGGCAGACATTTAGAAAGATTGTATAATAATACTCACCACCATTAACACACAAAGGAGCGATGTGAAGAAGCAGGACGCTGGACAGCACCACTGACTCCCAGCCTGCAGAAAACAACGTGCGCCTGGAGTTCATCATGACACAAACTGTCTTCCAAAACACTTCAAATGAACGAGGTGGATCTTCTATTTAAGATATAGTCATACGGGAGAAATTTGAGAGGATTCGAGCAAATATCCTGGATATAAATCTCCTTAGAGTTACGAAGCGCGCTGCTTCATGCCAACTTCGGATGTTGTCTTCAGTTGTTATTCCTCTTTGGTTGAGATTCAGGCCACCCTTAGTGTCGCTAGGGACCCGTCATCTCTTATCCAACTCCAACAAGATGCCAAGACAGTTACATGTGTCTCATTAGTAATGAGCGTCCACTGAGGAAGCGGATAGTTTCGGTGCCACAGAGTACAGCAGGCTAATTCCAGCTGAATCCGCGCGCACACTCCGCCAGCTCGAGTTTTATATTCCAGCCGAACTCACGGTTGATGTGAAGTCATCTGCGCATGCGCCTCGTTACCAACACAATTTGTGTCATATGTAATAGAATCACTGAAAAAGTCTTGAATCAGCGCAGGAGTAAATATTTAACATTTACGGTCCTCAGATGCACTTAAATTCGCTTAGATATAAAATATTGACATAGAAATTGTTTCATTATAAAAAAAAAAAATGTAACTGAGCTCTTTGAATTGAGGTACAAAACTGATGCAGGCGGCTCCCCCGAACAAAGCGTCCGAAATTGGGTCACCCATAGAAGCCAGTCCAAACATAAGCAAACACTGTTTAGAGGGGCGGGACACTCCATAACTAGTTTGTTCTAAAATCAGTGCGATCTGTGGAAAGTATCCTTGGTCAAAGGGAAAATTGGTATTTTTTTAACCAGTATTACGTGGAATTATAAATTGTATTTATGAATATGTAGAATTAGGTTTTATTTTAATATTTATAGTTTGCATATTAAGTTTTAGTAATTCTGTAATTTTCTTTTAGTTGTATTTATAGTATAAGTAAAATTATAGCATTTATAATATTTTAAAATAGCTTTTAATTCATATTTTCAGTTGTCATTTTAGGTTTTAGTAATTTTGTGCTGATGGAAAATTACATTATCATCTGTTAATTCTGTTCTAGAAGCTTCTTCTGTGTCTATCTTCATGCTCATGTTGATTCCATGTGTCAAAACAAGTGTCAGACAAGAAATGTTATTTCTGTTAGGCAGGGGTCCCATAAAAGTGAATGTAAGCGATATGCATCACAATTGGTTAATAAGAGAATATCCTGGTATAGAGTATAAAAGATTGGGACTAAGGGTTATTCTTTGTCACACACTCTGCAGATGCTCTGTATGACTGTTTGACCTTCTCACAAGAATAAATCTTGTTTCTTAGATACAGTTGCTTTCAGAGCCCCTATTCCTCACCATATACATTTTTTTTTTTTTTAATTTTCCCTAACAGTGCATTTCTCATTTTCCTTTTTTTTTTTTAAATATAGCTTTAATTTGGTTTCAGTTTTAGTAATTTTAGTACTTCAACAAACCTAATTCAGTGAGTTGCCAGGGTACCATTTATATAATTCTCAAAGAGACAATTCAGCCTAAAATTTGAATTATTTATTCACCTTTATGTTGTTGCAAACTTGTGACTCTTTCATAAGTCGAACACACGGGACTCTATTTAAGGAAAATCTAGCTGCTCCTTTCCATACAATAAAAGTGTTTTTGCTGAAAATCTTCCCCTGCAGCCTGTAGCTCTCAAATCTCATTTATGAGCTCCACAGCTCCCTTTTCCATTTACTCTCATGTATGGAAAAGAGCTTTTCCCAAACCTTGTGCACTAGAGTGACCTGTGATCTAAGAGTTTCTTTTAAAAATTAAAGCTGTTAAAAATACATCTGGAACAGATCAAGTAATGGCGCAGCCTAGTTTTCTTGATAGTTAAGAACAGTTGCCTGCTGAAATACCCCGAATATCAAATTAAATGCATCAGAGAATAAGCTACTAAATGAAAAATACAAAAGTAGTAGAAAACACTTCTAAAGTAAACTCTTCAATAGATGAGCTCACTCAAGAAATTATAACTTCATATAAAAGATTTATTCTTACTAAAACAAATGTTTTAGTACTTGGTGGCAATACAAAAACAGATCTACAAACATTAAGTACAGACAGATATGGCAACGAAAAGCCTCAAATCTGACCCTAATATGCCAGCATCAATGCTTAAAAAATATTAGATATATACACAGAAGAAGTGCTATTGTAAAGGTGAATGTGGATAATGATGTGACCATGTCCTTCATGTCATCTTGCTGAGTTTGGGTCTTAAGGCGTTGAAGACGTTACATGGGTGCGGCCCCATCGGCCTGTGAGGACGGTGGAGTTTGGTCTGAATTGGAAAAAAATAAAAAGCAGCCGGATTCAAAAGGTTTTGAACACCGCACCGGAGTTGATCAGTATTTGAGTTGAGGCATGTGTTACTCACACATGCCATTGGGAGCTCCAGAGTGCCGAGCACCCATGATCTGTCCGGTACCAGCACTGCCCACCGCACGACCTAAGGAGGATGCAAAAACCACTGTTATTAAGACTAATGAGTGTGCATGAGACAAAAAGTGCTGACTGTGGAGAGTGTACCGTGGTGAAGAGGGTTGAATGTTGTACTACTGCTGCTCTGTGTAGCTCCTGTTTGTTGCGGCTGTTCCACGTTCTGTCGTGCCTTCATCTCTGCATATTTCACCTGCTCCAGATGGAAGTTCTGCCTCTCCGACAATAACTGCTGTCTCTGCTGCTCCAGCTACAAC
The DNA here is from genome assembly GCA_021397915.2 of Tor tambroides. NCBI lineage: Eukaryota > Metazoa > Chordata > Actinopteri > Cypriniformes > Cyprinidae > Tor > Tor tambroides. Next base: position 28,362 of record JAFVLL020008534.1, read on the forward strand.
AGACAGATATCAAATGAGGTTCAAACACCCTGAAATCTTCACCTTAAAAATGCAGTTAGCAGTCAGCAAGATCTTTCTCTGTTTAGACAAAATGAAACCATACAGGTTTGGAACAACATGAGGGTGAGTAAATGATAACACTTTCATTTTTAGGTGAACTATCCCTTTAAAAGATTACGAAAACTCTATTAATTTCCAAAAATAAATCAATGGCAATTAAGATGCATGTCGAAAAACACTCCTGCACTGAAAAATCATTTTGTGCGCTCTCAAAAGTTTCTTGGAGTGATGTCAGGTCTTGTTTGAACAAGGCACTCTAACTCACAGCCTCTTTTTCTCGATCCATAATGGTCTCCAGCTCTTCAAAGTGTCTCAGTTTGATCTCCAACTTTTTCATCTGAGTCTCAACCAGCAGAGCCACCAGAGATTTGATTTTCCTCTCTTCTACTGCAGCCAAGTGCTAGAGGGACATAAGAGGAAGAAAGAGAAGAGTGAGTTCAGATGAATCACTGTTTTTGTCACTATTAATGGTCACGGGAGCGGGTGCAAGGAAAGGGGTTTGACATCCACCTTTGCTTTGGTAGCTGCAGAGGCCAGTGCTGCTGCAGCAGCTGTGGCGATGTTTCCCTCCACCAGCTCAAGCTCCACCCTCCTCTTCATCTCCTCCCCGTCCCCTTGGGTTAGGCCCATGTCAAAACTCTCCTCTGGATAGACGAACAAGGAGTTTGAAAGATGAAGAAATACAGCAGTGATTGCATGACTACTCATTTTTTTCACTTGTTGTCTAGAAAATAGTAGACTTTGTGAGAAACAAAGATTAAATGAGCATATAAACTACTGTTCAAAAGATCTGGGGTCAGTAAATGTTTTTTTAAGAAAAGAAAACCTTATCCCGAAAAACGTATCACGGTTTTAACAACAAAAAATAGCATTACAATTGTTTTCAACACTGTTAATATGAAATGTTTCTTGAGCACCAAATCCAAATATTAGAATTCTGAAGGATCATGTGACACTGAAGGCTGGCGTAATGGCTACTGAAAATTCAGCTTTACCATCTCATGAATTCATTACATTTTAAAAACATATTAAAATAAAAATAAATTAATTAAATAACGCTGCCTTGGTGAGCATAAAAGACTACTTTCAAAACTTTTTGTTGCTAAAGTCACTGTCATAAATGATATAGTTCACTTGTAACATGCTTTGTGAAAGGTATGTGCTACGGGTTAACCTATATGTAATTACATATATAGATTTTTATACAAAAGCTAAAGGCACAGTGCACAGAGAAAATGCTAGGTCATCTGGGCATCACATGCATACAGAAAATTTGCATATTATGCATGCCAAATTCCTTTCAAACATAGTCCGATTAGTATAGTAGTATACTATTTTGACCACAGCTTTGGTGTACCTGAGCTGTCACACAAACTGCAACTAACCATAAATATTTAACAATATAGCAGCACTGTGTTAAATTACGGTGAATCAATGCAGAAGATTTAATATGCAGAGCATCTGTGATCCTCTGACCTGCTGTGCTCTCCTCTCCCCTCTCCCCTTCACTCTCTTCTTTCTCCTCGTTCTTCACACGTTCTCCCTCTCCCAAGATGCTGTCACCCTCAAGCTACAACAGACAGTACAGACTCAGTGACAATCAATCACACTTTCCTTGTTAAGATTTGTGAATGATAAACATAAAACATCAGAATGGATGATGATTATTTGTGTCTGTAGAAGCTTTTCATACCTTTTCATGCTGCTCATATTCAGTGTTCATCATTTCTATACCACCCCCATCTTTAAAAAAAAAAAAAAAAAAAGAGAACTATGTATTAATCATAATCCCAATATTTATCTTAAACGTTATTATACAATATTATGTGTACAAAGGCCATATAAGACATTGATTAAATGACATTCAACATTATGAAACTTTTCTTTCACTTGCTGCCCTCCTCTGGATGTTTCAAGCATGACCATTCCAAATTTTCTTTAATGAATCTTAAAATGATTTTAACATGCCCAACTATTCAGCAGTTTGGGTCAGTAAGCCTTTTTTAATGTTTATGAAAGTATTATGGTATGCTCACCAAGGCTGCATTTATTGGGTTGAAAAATACAGCAAAAAACAGGAATATTTTGAAATATTACGAAAATTTACAATAAATGATCTATTTTAATATATTTTACATAATTCTTCAAAAATCATTCTAATATGCTGATTTTGGTTGACCGTTGCAACTGAATATGTTTGTGGAAACCGTGATTAATTTTTTTTCCCCAGGATTCTTGATAAATAGAAATCTTTTGTAACATTATAAATGTCTTTATGATAGATGAACTTACTGCATCCTTGTGGAATGTATTAATTTCTTTGAAAAAACAAAACAAAAAAAAACTAATCAGGTAATTTGCTAAGCTAGGGGTTTTGTTTGTTAAAGGGGGGGGGGGGTCGTCTAATGCTATTTCATGCATGTTGAGTTATTTACACTGTTAAAGAGTTGGATTCTCATGATAAACTTGGCCAAAGTTTAAAAAAATTAGTTGGATGTAGAACAGAGAATTTCTGTCAAATACATTCCTTCTGGTTAGTACAAGTTTCGAGCGTGGTTCTTCATGACATCATGAAGGGTGGAACTCCTTATATGGGCATTTCTCCCGGAAGAGTGCGCCCACTCATACATCGACTGGAGCAAGAGCAAAAGCGTGCCTGTCAACGTGCTTTATTTGGCAGCACTGCACGGGTGCTGAGAAGAATGTCTCCGAATAAGTGTGTTTTTGGTTGTAAAGCAAAGATAGCCTTGTTCAGCTTCCCAAAGAACCCAGCGTTATGTGATCAGTGGATGCAATTTGTTTTGCAAGTGTGTTTCTTGGCGTTTTTAACGGTTGTTAACGTTTTATAAACAAGGCTCAGTTCGGCGCTGGATTTGCACATCGTTTGAAACTGAAAGATGGAGCGGCCCCAGCGATAAAAGATCCCGGTCATGATTCTGAACTGCAGACGGTAAGTGAAACAGCATCAAATGTCTGTGCTTTGTTGGCAATCGGAGCTCAAGTGCTTGTCACTCTTTAGCTCTGCCCACAGCACGCCTCCAGGAGCTCGGCTGTTTTTGGGGAGAATCATAAAGCTGTATCTTTCTTTTATAAATATGATACAACTAAAGACTCTTTGGAGAAATGAAGGATGCAATACTACTTTATAGCTATTCAAGATTAACAGGAGACTGGGTGAAACTGTGGGTGTTAGGTCCCCTTTAAGCTACTTTTTGTGCACAAAGAAAATAAAAATAACTTTATTCAACAATTCTTCTCATCCCGTTTTCCCCCGGGGTGCCGCCATTGTGGAGTGTATCACGATGCATGCGTGTGCTTTCCTCTGCATGTAAACGATGCATGCACATACTGCTGTTTATGTTGAACATGCATGCACTATGCCTTGTTTACAAGCAGATGACAGGACGCGCATGCATCGTTGATGAGGAGGACAGATGAGGGGTGAAACGGGATGAGGAGGAGAAGAATTGTTGAATAAAGTAATTTTTGTTTTCTTTGCTCACAAAAAGTATTCTCATAGCTTTGTAAAATTAAAGTTGAATCACTGATGTCACATGGACTATTTTAATGATGTCCTTGCTACGTTTCTGTGCCTTGATCATGGTAGTACCCTTGCTGTTTATGGAGGGTCAGAGAGCACTCGGATTTCATCAAAAATATCTTATTTTGTGTTCCGAAGAGGAACGGTCTTACGAGTTTGGAACGACATGAGGGTGAGTAATTAATGACAATTTTCATTTTTGGGTGAACTATCCCTTTAACATGCATTTAAAAAATGATTTCAAGGGTAGAGGTTTTTTTTTTTTTTTTTTTTTTTTTTTAAATCTTGCAGCTACATAAATCACTTAAAAAACATCACATATACAAAAAAGTGAGATGAGTACCAGTCTTTTCTGAATGGTCAGGATCAAGTTCCGCAATGCTGCCAGTTTGGAGTGTAAAGGCTGGATCTAAATTATGTCCGAGTCTCTGTGTTCTGTGAAAGCTGGCACAGAATATCTCTGGTGGGGCCTCTTCTCTTGCTCTTGAGAATTCCTCTGAAAGACAGTTCAAACATTACATACATATTTTCTCTTATGAATCTTCAAATCAGCACACACACTAACTCTTACCTAAAGCTGCCTTGGCGGCTGCAGAGGCCACTCGAGAGTCGACCACAGATGCAAGGAAAGCAACAGTGCTCATTACAGGGTTCCCTGACTGGCTGAAAGGGACAGGCTGATAGGCCAGAGGACCCATTGAGGCTTCAGAGTTCTCTAGGTATGGGTCCTCTATGGGCAACCGTAAGAAGTGAAGAATACAGTCGTCCTGTGTGCGACTGCCCACATGCTCTGACACCTTATTCCAGTCATCTTTATACATCTCCAAAGCCTGAAAAGAGAGACATGGAATACAAAAACAACAAATAATCACAACTACTTTCAGGCCAAGAACCCCTTGGAGATAGAGAGATGGAGCAGGTACTCCATATTACATACTGTATTAAATTAAGTGTTGCATTTTAAACCATTTTAAATCATTATTGCATAAAATGTACGGCATTATATAATCATTATTATGGTATGCGTACAGAGCTATATACTTTTCATGTTTTACACTACATTTTCTATTTACTACCTCCATTTACTATTTTTACATTTTCATCTAAAAATTACAAAACATTACAATACAAATTACATTTTAATGTAGGATAGACGATGTAGCTGGATTCTTGGAGCAAAAAATTGTCATGATCATTGTTTGCTTGAGATAAATAAAAAAGTAATAACTGGCAACCCCCTGCAGTACCACTGTTGAAGGCTCCTGAGTAATAAAGCTTTCAAAATCTTGTTGACTGTTTGACTGGCTTACCTCCAAAAGTAAGAGTGTTTCCTGTTCTGTCCATTCTCTCCCTGCACTTGCGCCTTTACTCTAAAAGATGGAAAAAAAAAAAAAAAAAAGACAAAGCAAGCACACAGTACTCAGGTGCTGAATCTCAATGTACAAATAGATTCTAAAATGTTTTGGTAAAACACTGCTCAAATGATGAATGTTTCAAACACTGTTTGTGGTTTTTACCTTTGGATGTTTCTTAGCATAAATATCAGTCCGCAGACCAAAGTTCTGCAGGTCAGACGGTTTTTCCCTTGATTTCTCTGGGAAATGCAACATATGCTGAGAAGCGGAAACCTTCGAACACACACAAAAAAAATTAGTTAATTAAAATATTTTTATAATGATCGCTGAAATGTATAATCGTTCCAGGCAACCGATTATTTTCATCTCAAATCAATATTTCATGAGTCTTTATCTGACACAATAAGTAGGCAAAAGAGAAAAGGCCCAGTCTTGTGACATGAACAGCTGACCGTAAGAACTGATCATTTAAAGCACAGATTTGGTGTTTGGCAATGTAATGTCAAAGTACTTCTGCATTACCTGTAAGGGTCTGTGCTGTAGTGGGACAAGTCCAGACGGTGTGTCTGTAAGAACATTAAAGTGTGGTGTTGGGGGTGGGCCCATGGGGAGGGGTCGACTTTCTGCATCTACCTGGTAGTTGATCAACCCCCACTGCTCCAAAAATGAATGAACCCTAAAATGCACACAAGCCAGTTTATAAATGAATTACAAATTATTTATGAACCGGTGTCATATTAAGTGGGTACAAGTGAATATACACACCTTATAAGTGCACACACATCTCCTGTCAGGTTTCGTCTACATGAGGTTGAGGTCAGATACTCCTGAGGGTTTAGCCGGTATGTATCAATCATGAAGTTCCGGTATGCAAGATATCTACAAACAAGATATGAACATGTTTATGTAGAGTTCAGGATGATGAATCTGATACAAATAGTATTTGCATAAACACCGACTTACATTTCTGGTGTTTTGGACTTATTTTTCCCTTTGAAGAACTCAGGCAGAGCTCGTCTCTCTATCTGATGAATACTAATGCACAAAAATAAAAAAGCACTACTACTCTTCATAAAAAAAACATGTGTAAGAATAGTAAATGCCCGCTTATGTTCAGAGCACTATGCCTCAATTCTGACATCTATGTACCACAAAACTGAGAATGAGAGTTGGCGTAATCTGGACACTTGTACAGTTAAACCCTCACCAGTTGTAGTCGAACCAGGAGGCATAGGTGGGCACAACGATGTGATGCGTTTGCTCTGTGACACTCTCCTCCCCCTCCATCCCACGGCCGAATTCCCTCTGCTCCTCCTCATCCTACACACACAACAGGTCAGAACTTAAATATTTAAAGCAAATGGTAGATATTGTGAGCTAGAGTTCCTTTAAACTAGGACTTGACTATAAACTGGGTTCTGGATGTAGATTTTGTATTAGCTGGACAGAAGCAACCATGACAGACTAACTCATGGCAGAAAGGGTCGAAACCTTTTTTTTGTTCACTATTAGAATAGAATTGCAATGTTGCAGCATTCTGTCCTTTTGCTTTTTCTGAAGGCATTCTTGGTAGGTTTTGGTCATGCACTTGGTCTAAAGTTTTCTGGGATGTGCACATACAATTTTATTTAGCTAGACTGACTTACTCTGACACCAGAAAGCAGGTCCTCTTCCTGGTCATCTGAGAGAAACACATAGATATTCCAGGTTATTACGGAAATACAAGCGGATCATGATTCACTGAATAGTACATTCCACAAACAAACTTACCTAAATCAGCCATAATGCCTCCTTTGACTGGAGTGTTTTCACTGTCTTTTTTTAGGTTCACTGTAGCCAATGATAATAATGAGAAATAAATAAAAATAAACAATGCGTAACACTCCCAACATTAACATAAGCACTTAACACAGAAGAAAAAAAAGAAACTTACCATTTTTAGGCAGAATGACCTCCTCCATGTTAGGGACAGGCGTGGGATCTTCCATGTCTTTAGTGAGGTCCTCCTCTGGCTCTGCTTCCTCTGGTTGACCACGCCTCTTGTACCCACCTGAGCTACTGGATTATACAAAATTAAATACGTTAATAAGAAGCAAATGCAATTTTGTCTCAATTTACAAAGAATCTGATACACTCTTTCAGAGAAAAAAGCTACAGTGATTTCCAACATTAACCTTTCCTGCACTGGTAACAAAAAATGTCACATAATAGTGACCAAAAAAGTACATTTAACCTTTTCTTTCCTCCTTTCTTCTTAGACTCAGAAGAAGGTGGAGACGGGGATCGTCGCCGCTTCTTCACAGGTTTCTGTTCCTTGTGAAAGAGGGGAAAAAAAAAAAAAAATCAAATACTTAAAAATAAAAACAAAACTCCATACCAACAGCAACTACAAACAAATTTTTGTAAACTGATTTTTTAAAAAGCATGAAATTAGATAATAGGGGTGCTCCGATCAGGATTTTTGAGGCCGATCACCAATCACAGAAAGCAGTATCTGCCGTATTTTAAAGCCATCTTTTTATCATGTAGAATTATTTATAGTGATACTCCAATCAGTATTTTTAGACATTTATTCAGTGCCTAAATTTCATTTTTGAAAATGGGGGGAATTCCCATCTTAGGTAACTCTTGTGAGAGAGGATTTTTTAATTTGAGGGGTGGAGGGGGGCATTTTTTTAGACATTTTTCAAAAATATACATTTATCTCAACTAAATGTTTGATCATCCAGTGCATTTTAGTTTTTACAACTGTGCAATTGTTGCAGAAAAGCTTACACACAGCACAAGCCTGATTTCACACAGGAGTCCACTACTGATCCATCTGTTTACCACAAACACAACATTTATCCATTATTTTGATTTCAAATCCAAACATTGTTACTGAAAATGCTTTTTCATTGTGATTCTTTTTTCTTTTACAGTAATACAATCTTTATAGATGTGTTTAAATGCAATAAATATAAGAAACACATTATTCAATGCTTTTTACTTTTGCATTTAGGATACTTCTAGATTTATATATTAAGTTGCTCAAGCAATTGGCAAAACATTTAAACTACTTTTCATATGTTATCACAAACATTCTAAATTAACTTATGACGGGGAAGAAACAGTCAGCTCTACTGAATTCCTCCACGAGTGCCATCTATTATTGCCTTATCTAAAAGTGCTTTTTTCCCTTTAAACCTAGCTAAAAATCCACATGTGATGACTCTGAAACACAGTAGACTTTAATTATATGCATTTATAGTGTAATTACTACATTTTCGTGTCAATCCATGTTCATATTTACTGCAAACAATGCGCTGTCACTAATTCGGTGTGTGCAGCACAGCAAAGATAGACTCGGTGCAGAAACAATCTCTGCACTGCTACAGACGCACCGCTCCTGGAGCGCACTGCCGGACTGCAACCGCGTGCAGAACGCTCTGATCCATTAACATGATGAGCGCGGAAAAATACGCACCATACACACTGCAAACGGAGTAATGTGAACCTGGCATTATGTATGTGCGCTGCGAGTGTGCATGAGCGCACGGTCTCCAGGAGAGCGCACGAGCACTGAATGGTTTAAACACTGGCAAGAATTAACAAGAAAAGCAATTCATAAACTTTAGTAACAATGCGACATTGCCTCTATTGTGCAAGTGACAATTCCTGTGTCAACTATGCAGCGTGCAGCTCGCTTATAACGCAGACGCGATGTGATTTGAAGCCATTTGCGCATTTTGCGAGGGAAAGCGCGCGTGGTGATTCACACAGGCTGTTTATGAAATGATGTCTCACAGAAAGTTTCAAATTACTTTATATGTTATTTAATGAATAAATATGAATTGTACCTCACCTTCAGCATTATAATTATTTCACCTGCGCCAGAGAGAGACTGAGACGGTGCCGCTGCATGTCGTGCAAACCTTTCACAGCACGCGCGTCATCAGCTTGAGATCGTTTTTTTTTTAGATCGGCCGATCAAACATCCCAAAGCGTTTATCGGCCGATAATGATTGGTACCCGATCAATCGGAGCACCCCTATTAGATAAACATACCTCTGTGCTTTGGTAGATACGCCGCCTGAAACTCATACTATTCCCATTCTCGTCAATCTCATAATCTTCCTCATTCATCCACTCATTATATGTGTCTGTGTCGAGAACCCATTTGGCATGAACCTGAGAAAAGAAACATTTAAGTAGATATTCTTACGGTCTTATCACTTCAAATAAAAGCCCATCTCAATATTTAATATTTATAAACATTGGAACCCAACACAACATGCAAAGATTTGTGTGGGGAACTCAGGGTATTAAGACTAAAAGGATTTTTTCACCTTCCAGCACCTGTCTGGGTTGGGAGGTTCCTCTACTTCTCCATCTACATCACTTGCTGGTATAAGTGAGTCATAACTGAAGAAATAAAATATAAAAGCATATACTGTATACAGAACAAAATGTAGCATTTACTAATCCAAACAATCAGAGCATATGTGTAAATGTGGGTGTGATGTATTCTCGACCTGTCTGGACACATGCCCCAATGCACCATCACTTGCTGATTCAATCGCATGACTGGTCTAAGCCACTCTTCTGGAAAAGACCAAACAGTGAACATTAAACACACAGATGTGAACTTTTCCACAGACTGAAAAGATACACAAAATTAAAACACACCTTCATCTGCTGTGGAGGGGGATGGGTATATTTGGTGGGTGGCTTGTGACTTCTCCTCTGTCACTGTGCCCTGAAAATGCAAGCAAAAAAGTTGTGTATATACTAATCAATAATGCATATGAAGAGTTCATTTGCAAAAACAGATAACTCCGGTTTTAACAATTTTCAAAAATCATGTTTTTTCAATGTGAATTCCAATTCATCTCAATCAAACTGCAGTTGGGTTATTTTGATTAGGTTAAAAAAATAACTACAAAATACAGCTAAGACAATAAAACAATAAAAACACGATAACAAAAAAAAACATGATTTTTGAAAATTTAAAAAAACGAAGTTATCTGTTTTAGCAAATAAACTCTTCATATATAGAAATGTAGACAAGTAATCAACTAGTTCACTGAGAAAACACTGTTTTTTCACTAATTAATTTTACTCTACAGAAAGCCCGATTATTAACAGGTTTTCACAATAAATATGTAGGAAAAGGGTTTTCAAATTTTTAAATTGTGTTTTTATTAATGCATATTCTTTATTTATACTCAAATAAAAAGCATTGGACGAAATTTGCTCAGAAACAGCATATATGCATCATACTTGTTACATTTTAATAGCTTTTTAATGTGTTTGAGTACTTGACTGCAAAATTCCTCTAAATGCCCGTCTGAAGTGTCTAGTGTGTATTGGATGTATTTCCCAATTACATTGGTTCTTTTATTATTCCACTGACCTGGTGTCGCACAACAATGTCTTTGAGTTTAAGAGCTTGCTTCTGCTCAAGATCAGGAGACAGGTACACCACAGGTCTGCTTAATAAGTTATTCTAGCACAAATAAAACACAGGTCAGATACTGAACCACACATACACATGCTCAAGATCTTTGTCTTCACAAAAGATCCAAGCACAAATACCTGTGTCAGAGTTTTCTCCACAGACATGAACATCTCCACATTGCGATCCATTCTGGATGGGTTCTGAAGATCAAATCGTCTCCTTTAATAAAAAATAAAAGATCACAGAGTGGATGAGATACATTTGACATCACTCAATTTTATTAGCTAACACTCAATTTTATTAGCTAGTGAATTACCGTTTACATTTACTGTAAGCGGCGGGCGGGCTGTATAATGACCTAAATCTTACATCATGGTATAAGTAACTTTAATCATTATATTATCATATTGTCTTTAATCATTATCATTATATTGTATTTAAAATCATTCATATTCACTACCGTTTAAAAGATTGAGGTCAGTAAGGATTTTTATTCAGCAAGGATGCATTAAATTGATCAAAAATGACAGTAAAGACATTTACAATGTTACAAAAGATTTGCTCTTGAACTTCCTATTCATCTATTGCATTTCCACAAAAATATTAAACAGCACAACTCTTTTCAACATTGATAATAATAAGAAAAGTTTCTAGAGCAGCAAATCAGCATATTAGAATGATTTCTGAAGAATCATGTGACAACTGAAAAGTGGACAACTGCTGTAATGACTGCTGAAAATTCAGCTTTGCCATTACAGGAACAAATTACATTTAAGATTTAACAACACAGGAAAGAGTTATTTTAAATTATAATTATATTGTAGAAATATTGAACAATATTACTGTTCTTACTGAATTTTTAATCAAATAAACACAGCCTTGGTGACTTTCAAAGGCATAACAAAAATCTTAGGCTGCATTTACACTGCAAGTCTTAATGCACAGATCCAATCTTTTGACCATATCCGATTTTTTGGCCCAGCTGTTTACATTCATATTAGACACGACTGGTATTTGAATCGATATGCGTTTACATTAGTTCCCGCCCATTTATTGCTTTACTATGGACATGGTAGTAGGCCCTTAGGTTTTGAATGACCATGCTATTAAAATTATTTAAATAATTCATGTCGAGTGGACATTATTATTGGTCATGGACAACAGCTGTCATGGATGTTTTGCAGCACAAAATCTGACTGAACGGATAAATACCTGTAAAGTAATGGCAATTTTCATATGTAATTTTATCTACAGCTCGTTAGATGTAGAATTCTTCAGTGAAATAAAGTAGCACTGTAAGATTAAATGAATTTGAATGAATTAACTTGAGAGAGAGAGAGAGAGAATGCACGAGTGAGTAGCCTACTGAAGCTTGTTGGTTTAATTAGGAAAACAGCTAAGTTATCACCTCATTGCTAAGAAATATAATGTAGGTTTTAGTAGCGAAGCTATTGTTTTTATAAAATTCACAGGGCAGGGGTTGAAAACCAGCTCCTGAATGTTGCGCGATTTCTTACATATAAAGTTCCCGCCTCAATAAATTGCAAGCGCATATACAGCACGCCGGCATTAAAACGATCTCTTTATGGGCAGTACGTGTTGCCCTCGCATTAGGAGTTCCGCGGGGAATCGGATATGTGTGTTTAGACATAGGTCGGATGTCCAGATATTGGATATGTATCCAATTAAAATCCACATTTGGAAGTGGCCCAGTTCGGATGAGAAAAATATCAGATCTCGTGCAAATTTTTACACGTGTGCAACAATTTCCGATCTGTGTCAGATGTGAGCAAAAAATCTGATTTTTTGTGCCAGTGTAAATGCAGCCTTAACGACACCAAACCTTGAATGGTAAAGTATATATAAATTTGATAGACATAAACTCAAAACTTACACAACCAATTAATGATAGGTAAAAAAAAAATGGCATTCAGCACTATTTAACATTAATACTAACCAGCCCTGTTCTGTCTTGAACTTGTACACTGATCCCAGAATATGGGAGAGAGCACCGCCCGGCCTTAGGTCCTGAAAACACTTTGCCTGTGGACAAAGAAACAAGGATCAAACAACTGATCACTCATAATTCTGCAAAACTAGGTTTCATGCTATGACTGATCTTGGTGTGGTGGTGATGGTGATGGTGATCTCATAAAGGTGATTATGCACGGTTTGCCAGAGAATGAAGTGGAAAAGCAGCAACTCACTGGGAGCTTTGTAAAGCTTGGGTTATTTGCTCGACGGCCAAATGAATCTTCCTGAAACTGCAGCAGTTGAATGACCAGCCCAGACAGAGACTTGCTGGAGGGACCATCAGTCTGTACATACTTAAGAGGGGGAAAAAACAAAATAATGTATTTTTAAAATTGCACAACAAATTGCAACAAAACGTGACAATTGCTAAGAGGCCTATACCCTTTGAGTGTCTAAGAGCTTTTACTAAAATGGATTTCGCTACATACTGCACTAGTACTATAGAATGGCTTTCACATTCAAACAGTTTAAGACCAAGGTATATGTTACCTACACAGTGGGTAGTGGATAGGGATGGCATGGCACTGAGAGGGGGGTGTGTCAGTCAGGTCGTGTAAACAAACACCTTTGACCACAAACCTGTTTCTGCAAACTTAAAGCTGCTAGCATGCTGCTAACATAAACATTTAAGTACACCCCGTCATACGGAAACTACAAAACAGTCTTTTATTTTATACTGACTCAAATGGCGGAGTTGTGGAGTTTGATATAAACATAACTTTATCGCTAAAATGAACACAGAATGAAGGTTGTCACTTCTGTCCTGTCAATTAGGTTGAGACCGTATTCTGTGGAGTTAGCTGTTCATTTCTATATTATACGAGGCAAAGAGACAAAATACTACCACATAAAAGAGACTTTTGCAGTTTGAGGCGATAATAAGAATCACAAAACAACAAAAATAGCAAGACAACCAGAGCTGTCGGCAAAGAAATCAAAGAAAGCTTCAGGGAACCACATCATACATGGGGTCCCCGGCTATTTAGCTCGCTAACCTTTTTATAATGCTTTCCAATCCAACTGCGAACCGTCTCCAACTGAGAGATTATTTCCGGGCTATCCCAGAATTTACAGCACGGTCCACCGTCCATTCTTCGGCTCAGTGAAGAGCTACAACCGGCTTGACTCGTCGTAGATCCAGCAGCAGCAGAGCCTAGCGCTTGCGTAGCCATTGTTACATGCTAATTATCCTTCGCTACCTAGAATGACTGCAGACTCCACAGCGCCTCTAGCGGTAAGACCAAAAAAAGGCGCCAACGACGCCTACTGCATACTACACACAGTACATCTGCATCTTCCCATTATTTCGTCAGATTAGTACACAAAGTAGAAGAAAACAATAAACCAAAAATCTGTTGGATATTTAAGTTTAGGATGGCAAAACATTCGTTCAGCAGTCATACTCAACTTTCAACACTGCAACTAAATATGATATGAATTGTGCAGCAATTAAATAGAAAACATTTTTTTAATTGTTGCTGTATATTGTATGTATGTATGTATGTGTATATATATATATATATATATATATATGTGTGTGTGTGTGTGTGTGTGTGTACACATACATATTATATACAGATATATATATATATACAGGTGCTGGTCATATAATTAGAATATCATCAAAAAGTTGATTTATTTCACTAATTCCATTCAAAAAGTGAAACTTGTATAATGTATACATTCATTCCACACAGACTGATATATTTCAAGGTTTATTTCTTTTAATTTTGATGATTATAACTGACAACTAATGAAAACCCCAAATTCAGTATCTTGTACCTAAACATTGTAGTGTTCAATATTGAAGACACCTGGTGCCACACTGAACTGGCTAATTAACTCAAAACACCTGCAAAGGCCTTTAAATGGTCTCTCCAGTCTAGTTCTGTACAGCACAATCATGAAGATCACACTGACAGTTGTGGTGTCCAAAAAGATGACCATTGACACCTTGTACAAGGAGGGCAAGACACATACAGTCATTGTACAAAAGAGGCTGGCTGTTCACAGCTCTGTGTCCAAGCACATTAATAGTGCTAAGTAAAGAAAGATGTGGTAGAAAAAAAGTGGCAAGCAATAGGGATAACCCCACCCTGGAGATTGTGGAATAAAACCATTCAAAAATGTGGGGGAGATTCACAAAGAGTGGACTGCAGCTGGAGTCAGTAAGCTTCAAGAACTGACACGCACAGACGTATGCAAGACATGGGTTTCAGCCATGATTCTGTGTCAGCTGCTTCTGAAGTCAACAGACAGCGTCGTATGCTGCCCTCTACTGGACTGCTGCTGAGCGGTCCAGTTGTTGTTCTCTGATGAAAGTAAATTTTGCATTTCCTTTGGAAATCAGGGTCCTAGAGTCTATGAAGAGACAGGAGGCAGAACTTACGCTAAGCCAGAGGTCCAGTGTAAAGTGTTTCCACAGTCAGTGATGGTTTGGGGTGCTATGTCATCTGCTGTGTTGGTCCACTGTGTTTCTTTGAGGTCCAAGCTCAACATAACAGCCGTATACCAGGAAGTTTTAGACACGCATGCTTCCTGCTGCTGACCAACTTTATGGAGAAGCTGATTTCATTTTCCAACAGGATTCTGGCACCTGCACACAGTGCCAAAGCCACCAGTACCTGGTTTAAGGACCATGGTATCCCTGTTCCACTGGGCTGCAACTGGCTTGATTTAACTTTTCAAAGAAATCATGGGCATTGTGGAAGAGGAAGATGCTATACAATTCTAACAAATGCAGAAGGAGCTGAAGGCCACTATCAGAGCAACCTCTGGCTTCCATAACACCTGAGCAGTGCCACAGACTGACTGACTCATGCCACGCCGCATTGCTGTAGTAATTCATACAAAAGGAGCTCCAACTAAGTGACTGAGTGCTGTACATGCTCAAGTAACTTTCATGTTCATACTTTTCAGTTGGCCAAGATTTCAAAAAATCCTTTTCTTTGTATTGGTCTTAAGTAATATTCTGAATTTTCTGAGATACTGAATTTGGGGGTTTTTACATTAGTTGTCAGTTATAATCATCAAAATTAAAAGAAAGGCACACTTGAAATATCAGTCTGTGTAATGAATGGTATACATTATACAAGTTTCACTTTTGAATGGAATTAGAAATAAATCAACTTTTTTTATGATATTCTAATTATATGACCAGCACCCAAAGGTATATATCAGAGTCGCGCGTCTCAAAAATTCTCCGTTTTAGCAGTGATTTGGAAAATTTGACGGCTGTCCGTCATTTTGACATTGTAATTTCATAATCGTAATTACCACGCCTGTCCAGTTGGTGGTGTGTGCGCTCCAGTGAGGCAGCAGAGCGCGGGATCATCAGCTCCAGAACAAAAATAAAAGTGTTACGATTCTTTTGCAAGGCGAGTACCCAGTTTAAGCTACAGCAATCTATCAGACCACATTAAAGAGCGCCAAAACAGTACTTATTGCTTGAATTTCCTAATAAAATTGACTTTGTTTCATATCAAAAGTAACAACGCGATTTATTGGATGGAAGGTGCACTCTCTGTATTGTTCATTCATCAACTGAAAACAGCATAGATTGGGATTTAATAATCGATATTGGTTCATAAAAATGAGAATCTATTAAAATTGAGAAATCTTTTTTTTTTACCCAGCCCTAGCATATTTTGTTATAGTGGCCTCCGCTGTCACTGTGGTATTGAACATGAAAAGTGACGCACAGTCTGTTCATCTGTTCTCATCATAAATAAATAAATCCATAAACCTATATGAAAATAAAAAATAGAAGCAATTAAATGTGTTATTATAACTAAAATATGAACATTAAAATGACGGGTAATAATAGATTATGACAGAATTTTTATGACCCTGTCCGTCAAAATGACGGAAAATGTTAAAGTCTAATGCAACCTCATATATATATATATATATATATATATATATATATATATATATATATATATATATATATATATATATATATACGCGCACACACACACATACATACATAACAAATATATAACATTTTTAAATAATATTATATTTCTATTTTTTTAATTGCTTAATTGCTATTTTGTCTGTTTGCTTCATATTTGCTTGAAAAGGTCCACAATAGAACAAATCATATCATGTTGTTTTTGTCCTCATTGTTAAGAGTGTCGAAATGCAGCTGCCCTTGAACACTGCTTTTCCGACTCAGACCTTCAGACAAGTGTTGTGTCCTTAACTCAAATTCTAAACAGATTATGAGTGTTACATTTTTAAATCTATCGTTATTTTCAATACCACGAGCAATTAAGCTCAACCCAGGGCATGTGACAAACGAAAAATGTGAACTAGTTTTTGAAATACCCCTAATTCTTTATCGAAGGTTGGGCCAATGAATGGCGCATGCTCAGTGCGAACAGGGAGTGTTGGAGACAGCCAACAGTGCAGGGAAAGGCAAGACGGGTGAAAAGAGAAGCCCGTCTTCCTTTCGAAAAGGAAAAAATACGTTGACGGAGCTTCGTTGTATGTCCTCGCTTCACACCCGGCCATGCCAACGACACAGCGATGTATTATTACTGCAATCGGAATAAAATGAGCGCTAGTGCAGCCGGGCCTGGAGTGGAGAGTTGCGGGGCCGAAAATCCGCATAGCGCCAGCCGCTGCTGCGGGGGAGGAGGCTGCGGTGAGCCCGTCAGCGGTGACGGAAGCTCGGCCGCTGCGGCTACAGCCACCAGCGCTGCCCCAGTGCGGAGCTCAGACAGGGAGAGCCGCGTAGCCGAGGCCCAGGCGTTCCGCGAATGGGACGATGCCACCTCCGGCGATGCGGATCCGGCCCAGAAAATGAACGAGGGGGGATTTTTTACGAACGGCGCTGCCGATATCACACGGGAGGGAGACGAATGCGCGGATTCGGGGGAATACGGCGGAGGACGCGGGCGTTTCTGTAGACAAAGAACTGGAGCGGGCGAGGATAACACCATTAATATTGATCACGAAGGAGCTGGTTTGCGGCGTTTCACGAGCGCTACGACAAGAAGGGACGAGCGCAGAGCGAGCACGAGACTGCCGCCGGTGCGCACCGCGAGAGGCCGACGCGGACACACGGCGCACGCCGAGACCGAGATGATGACAGCCGCTGCAAGGTGTGGTCACGGGAATCCCGAGCCCGCGGTCATCAAGCGCCGGGGATGCAGTTTCACCCGAGCCTCCAAGAGGGTGTGTTTCTCGGACGCCGCGGCCCGCGTTGGTTCCAATGGTGAAGCTCACGGGAAGGGCTCCGCGAGCACTGCCGAGACTTTCAGGCGCACGTCCTTACGGCGTATCCACTGCGAAAACACGACCGGGGCCCAAAAAATGAATTTCGCAGCGTGCCCGCCTGATGAAAGTGCTCAGCTGCCCACATGCAGGACGGCGAAGGGGCGCGTCAGACTGTACAGGGTGCGCTCCTTTCTTTCCAGCTCTGCCAACCATAACAACGGGGTCAGCGGAAACGGTGCCCCTCACAATAGCCTCCCACCGCAACCCTCCCTCCAAGCCGAGCCCAACCTTCGTGATTGTCTAAAAAAGCCCCTGTGTGCCCTCTCCATCACTTCTTCTCAGTCTGAGAGTGGGCCTCCTAACGGGCCAGGGCCAGAGCCACAAAAGTGTGACGGTACAGGTGTAGCCTATGATTCACAGGGGTCTGAGGGCCCCAGCACTGAGCAAATAGAGGCGGTGAGGGGTGAAGCCGAACGCAGGCAGGCAGAGCTGGAGGGTCGGACAGACCACCTCTGGAGGCGCCTGCAGACCGTACAAGTGAAGCAGGTAGAGAGGCATGTCACGCAGCAGTTGCATGGCCTATACAGGAGCCTAGGCTTGAGCTGCACCAGAAGGCCCAGTGCTGCCTCCAGAAACTCGATCGAGCTGAGCAGGCTGGCGTGCAGCTGCAGCGAGATCCTCCGGACTGCAGAGAGCGCCCTGGACTCGGACCACACGGCCAGCAGCTCCGGTGGTGACAGTGACAGTGACAGTGAGGAAGATGAGGGATTGGAGAGAGGGGGTCGTCGCTTTAGACCACTGCCAATAAAATCAATGTGAGCTTTCCACACTATGCTTAAGATCTCTTAACCCTGAGTTAAGGAATGTTTTTCTCCTTAATGAGATGCCAAAGATAAAAAAGCGCAGGTACAAGATGGAACAAGATAACCCAGGGTTGAAGGGATAGTTCACCCAAAAATGAACATTGTGCTCATTTACTCACCCTCATGTCCTTCCAAACCTACATGACTTACTTTCTTCTGTGACAAAAGAATATATTTTGAAGAATGTTTATACCCAAACAGGTTTGGTTCCCATTGGCTTCTACTGTATGGAAAAACATACTCAAAGTCAATGGGATCTGAAACTGTATGATTCTAAACATTCTTCAAAATAAATTATTTTGTGTTCACAGAAGAAAGATATGCATACAGATTTGAACCAAGATGAGGGTTAGTAAATGATGACAACATTCATTTTGGGGGGATTATTCCTTTAAAATGACCCTTTTATAGCGATTTCAAATGTTAAGTGCTCAGCCTGTTTTATATACATGCATGTACACCTACATGTCCACGTGTAGAAAAGCTTCAGATGACTCATTGCATATTGATGTTGCCTTTTGAATCACCACTGTACTATACAATGTACATGCTGTTCTGGCTGTTGATTCATGGCTGCCACATTGAGAGGTTACAAAGCCATTTCATGCCAGGCTGTTGGGAATAAAATGGGTCAGAAGAAGCTTCATTCTCAATTCTTTTAGGACTTCCAAAATGGTCCACTAGCGTTGAATAAACCATATACCTTTTCTCTTTAAAATAACGTTTTTGTTTTTTTTATTGCCATTTATGGTTCCATAAAGAGACTTTGACTTCCTTGGAAACTTACCAATGCACAAAAGAATTCTATATAGTCTAAAAGGGTTCTTATGATTATTAAATGTTCTTCATAATAAGGAGAAGCATGGATATTTTAAGAACTAGTCACTGAAAGGTTTTTTGGGGAACCCAAAATAGTTCTTCTATGACACTACTACAGAAACACCCTTTAGAACCTTTATTTTTTAAGAGTGTTGAATGCAAGTTGCATTGGACAAAAATGTCATATGTAAAAAAAAAAAACCTAAAAAAAAACTTACATCACATTGTTTTATGCATATACTCAGTATTTAGTTTCTTCTCTTTCAGTGTCACTGGCAAAGAATGGCAGTGGGCGGAGAGCAGGGCATGGCTTGGCAGCAGGTGGGTGTGGCTGCAGACTCAAGTATCGGAGCTTGAGTATCGGATCCGTGCGCTGACAGAGCTTTACGCACATCTTCGACAGGGAAAGGTATTCTGGGTGTTCATGTGTGTGTATTTTTGGATTACTATGGTTGGATGGATTCATCTGTATTTTTTTTATGTTTCGTCCAGGTACGGTCCACTTACTCTGTCCCTGACACGCCCCTCAGAGCATCAAACCCCTCCCCCGCGTCACACAACTGCAAGTCAGTGAATGATTTAACTTGCATGCAAATACAAACTGGTCAATTTTTGGATTTGACATTTAATGTACTATTGCACTACCCCCTAGGTTGTCCTCAGCTGGTGATCCTAATAGGAAATGGCAGACAGAAGACACCACCACTCTGCAAACAGTGCCCAGTCCACCTTCTTCTGCCGCACGGGTTCGACCGTTACTCCGGCAACGACGTCACAGACTCGTTCGCCTGGAAGATTGCACAGCACTGGGGTCAAAGGTGAAGATGGTCTCAGAGTTGACCTTGCTGCTGCTTTTCTGTTATGCAGTGTAACTTTTATTATTATTGGCTGCTCTTCATTTTGAATTATGCCTTAAAGGGAGGAAAAAAAAAAACAGGAATCACAATGATGAGTTCTTGAATTTGTGTGTCCCTCTCAGGCGGTTTCGTTACAGTGCTGGTGTGAGCCACCAGCTGTGTGTGTGTTATGTGGTGGTCCTCCTCCTCGCTCCCCCTCAGATAAGGAGAAAGGTCTGTGGATGCGTCAGACCTGGCTCGATATGTCCGTTCACCCTGTCCTCTCAATGCCATCAGGTGAGATCTTTATATTATCTCTGTATAATCTCAAGATTATTTGTTTTCTTTGTAAGCACAGAATTGTATTTCAAACTGTAACAAACTGTACAAGGCTATTTAAATGTTCTTTTATGTTGATGTCCTTGAAAGTAACCTTGAAAGTTATCCCCCGTGTGGCTTTCACATTACAGTGGCCCTGAAATTTGTCAAATTTTCTTTTTTTAATTTATATTATGAATATAAAACATTTATGTATGTTTTTATTTATTCAAAAATACATTTGTATTATAAATATATAAACACAATGTAGAATAATATTATATATAAATAATTATGTAACTATAATATATATTACTTGAATATAATTATACAATTCGATTTTATATATATATATATATATATATATATATATATATATATATATATTTGTGTGGCTTTGTAAGTGTCTGTAAGTGTCCTTATACTTTTTGGGGCCACTGTGAATGAAATGAGTGTGGGAAATACTCATTACAGTCACATTTACTTTTTACCTTAATGCTTTGAATTTCCTCCATTGCAGATTCACCCCTTGCACTGCATTGTGGGATACGCCCGCTGGCCGGGCACCATTCTCATAATTCACTACAGTGGACAGACATATCATCGGCGTCCTCTTGGCCGGGGAGGCGGGGTCAGGGACGAGTTGGGAGACTGAGGAGGAGACTAGTTTGTCCCCGTCCGCCCAATGCACTGCCTCCTTTATTTAACACACCTGGTGGGTGAAATATATATTGTCACTAATATTAACTCACACACATAAACAGAGTATATACTGTAGTACACAACCATTTAAATATTTGGGGTCAGTAAGATATATTTTTTAAATTGTTTTAAAGAAGTTAATACTTTCATTCAGAGTAAAGACATTTATAGTGTTACAATTATAAATGCTGTTCTTCTGAACTTCCTGTTCATCCGAGAATCATCCAAGAATTTGTGGAAACAGCCTTGTTGATTTTCAAAAAGTTAACAAAATTGCTTTTGTAGGTGGTTCTGGGTGCAGAAGCCAGAGGGGTGTGATTTTTCCTAACTATCTTCATCCACGAGCTCCAGATTTGCCCATTCTGCCGGCAACACCCCCAACAACAGACACACCCACTCAGGTACATCTGTTTTTTTTTTTTTGTTTGTTTGTTTTTTTTTTAAAAAAAGCAAAATGTCAGCAGCTCACAATTCTAGGTGTTGTGGATGCTTCCTAAATCTCTCTCTTATTCCTCAGCCTTTGAGAAGGAGAAGAGCAGAAAGCTCATTTGACATTGACAACCTGGTGATGCCTTTGGGCCTGGCTGGACTAGGAGCACGAGTACAAAGACTACAATACAAGGAAATTATCACACCAAGGTATAAATAATGCAGCCTGATCTGCAGAACCACTACACTGAGTATGCACTCACTCAAAAATTTTACAACAAGAATGAGCGATTACATAATGAACATTTAGCTTTGAAGAGCTGGACTTCCTGTGGTCCTTCTGTCAGATAGCCATTGTGCAAAGTGGCTTTGGTTTCAAGTAATTTCCCATTAATTATTCAGACCCAGTGCCAAGTATCCACTGTTTCCTTGTGTCCCATCGTTTATAAAGTAGTACAGGTACATTCCAAACCGGAGCCAGTCTGGCAAAATTAGCATACAATGTAGTTACATTATATTATAAGGAAGCTTAAAAAGTAACAACAGTGTACTAACATACTGCTATGGGTTTCCTGTGGCGATACTGATAACTTGAGAGTAGGATCACTGATGGCTTTATATATAAGGATACCAGATATACACAACTGCTGAGAGCATGAGTAAATGAACTCTTACTTTACACTACATTTACTTAAAGTTCAGTAATACATTTTAAAAACATTTTTTGTTGTTTGTTGACATGGCATTTAGAAGATTTGGGATGTGTGAGAATGAGAAACTGTCATGTCTGTTAATTGGCCAAGCCAGCAGGTTTTTTGGCTGATGCTGGTAGTCTTAAACTGTTGGCTGCTATATTAATCTAGCACTATTGTTGATGAAAAATGTGTAACTTTGTGTCCTGTGTCATGTGTTTAGTTGGAGGGAGCTGGACTCTCTCTCAGGTGTCTGTAAAAACCAGGAAGGGGCACATGCCCTGTCGTTCAGTTACAATAACATACAGCACCAGCCCAATGGGGAAGGACTGGACATTGAGGAGGAAGAGGTGTGTATACCTTTAACAAGGTTTTTTTTTTCTTAAGACACCTGGTATTTTGTCTATTGATTTTCTCCACCATTCAATGTATAGGTGGAGGATCTCTCTGACACTCTGTTTCTGAGCCGCCATGCAGTGTGTGAGAGCAGAGAGAGGAGTCGGTGGGGGAGCTGGGCTCGCAGACGTCGCCGGGGCAGGTGAGAGAAATTTGTGTGTGAAATAGTGGCCTATGTGATGGAGAATATTTAAACAGGTGTCAGAATTGTTTAAATGGGTGTTAGAATAATGTTTTTCTACAACAGGGATCAATTTGTAATTAAATATTTCCAAATGCTGTTTATTTGTAACACATTTTTGGGCACATTACACAACATATTAAGCCACAGGGCTTATGAGGATGATAAAAATTCAGAAAATAAATCAAATATAAAATGACAAAAGAAAACCACAAAAAGAATACAAAATAAAATATAAAAATAACATATTTAAAATGAATACTTTTTATTCAACAAGGATGCATTAAATTGATCAATTGACAGTAAAGATTTCTAATATTACAAAATATTTTTTTATTTTAAATAAATACTGTTCTTTTGAACTTTCTATTCACCAAAGAATCCTAAAAATTCAGCTTTGCCATCACATGAATAAATTCTATTTTAAAATATATCAAAACAGAAAATGGTTGTTTTAAAAATAAACAATAATATTTCACAGTATTACTGATTTACTGTATTTTTGATCAAATGCATGCAGCCTTGATGTGCTTTCTTTCAGGAACCTTAAAAAAATCTTACAGACCCCAAATTTCTGCATTAGAAGTTAGCAGTAGATTGCATTAATGGTTAATGTAATGTCACATCACAACTTTTACATAAAATAATATGTATTTGTGTAGTTCACAAATAATATATACATGTACTTTTTTCAACATCAAGAATGTAGGTTAAAATTTACATATGTATAAAGGATAGCTTGGTACTAAAGCTTACACATACGCCTATTTCATGCACTCTCTCAATTAATATGTGGCCATAAAACAGTGGGTAGTTTTATAATAGTTTTAGATGAAGTATAGCATGTCAAACTGCAGGACGCTGCGGTCACTGCTTGAAATTTCATTCTCTGCTTGACTTTCTCTCTCAGATCTTCTTCCTCCTTCCATGGGGATGGGAAGAGCTCCAGGGGATTGGAGCAGACACCTGGCTCTCCAGATTCCAGGCAAAGTCATTTTGCAGAAGGAGAAGGCTCGCCACGCAGCCCCTTCTGTACTGGAGCGGAGGATCCCTTCAGCCAGGCTGAGGATGAACAGCAGGTGTGTGTGTGAGAGGAAGAGGACTTAACGTTCTGTTTAACTTCATTATTGCTGTAACCATGGCAATTATTTAGTTGGAAGAACATCCTGTAGTTCAAAAAATGTCTGCAGTTTTCTATTTCTCCATGAATCATTAAATCCTTGAGTCTTCTTCTGAGGGCTGTTTGTGAATCCTGAAAGATTTATATGCTTAATATTCTTTACATTGTGAGAGAGTATGAATGCATAAAATAAACCCCAGTGTTTTGGAGTTTAATAACCTCAGTGAATCATCATCATCATCATCTTCTACATTTGCAGGCTGTGCTGCCATGGGAACGCCGGTCGTTCCCCTTGCTGGAGTCAGAACTTCAGTGGCTGCAGGAGGAGGAAGAGGCGGAGCCCGATGAGGACCCGTGCACTGCCAGCGGCCGCAGCCAAAGCACGGACTCGGGCATCTCTGTGGGCAGCCTGGAGCTCTCCCCGAGGACCCCTCAAGCCCCTCAGCAGCACTCAGGCACAGAGCGAGCCACCCCTCACACACTGTCCTGCAAACCAGCCACCCCGACGACAGTCTCTACAGCTCAGGATTCTCCCACAATTCCTCTTTCCTTATACTCGTCCTCTTCGTTATCATAGCGCATCATTTGTCCAGCCGTTTTTCTGCTCTAATATGAAAACAAAACCACATGTCCCAATGCCATTGACCCTGTCAACCTATTTATCTAACCACGAGCACCTTGTGTCCTCGTTCCCTGAACCCTCTGGAGCCTTACATAAACCACAGAGCCTATTATTTATAATCTTCCCTCAAACCCTCACTCATTCGCCCAATAACAAGTGCATCTCCACCAACAGCCCAGTGTCCCCAATGAGTGTCTCTGGTCCTTCCTTATACATCCTTTCAACTCTTCTTCACCAGCCTGCCCCCGATACAGCTGCCGTTCAATCTGACGCTACTGTAATGAACAGATGGTGTCTGTTTTTCCGTTGTTTATTCATTTTTTGGACCTGTCTAAAGCTTTTTCTCCAGCTATGTCAGTCAGTCATTTTGCGTTTTAGTTAAATCATTGTTTAAAGCGCTATGCTGTTTTTACAGATCAAGATGTTACGTCAACAAAGGGCGAGCCCAAATTGAAAGCTCTTGGTTATTGATCTCCATATAAAGGCACTACATATTACCCTCATTTTCTGTGACTTAGTTACTTTATTCATGTGTTGTATTGTATGTATTCCACAGACATGTATACGTGCTGCCGAAGAATCATAGCATTTTAAGTCTGTTACATGCTCTCTGGAAGCTACCTGTGTCTTTCCTCCTTCCTTGTGAGCTCAACACAAGAAGTATTTTTGATTTCTATATGACATGCTGTGTGTGTGTGTGTGTGTGTGTGTGTGTGTGTGTGTATGTGTATTATGTTAAAGGAAGAGTGGTAATTCTTGTGTTGATCAGAGAGTATGTATGTGTGTGATTTAGACAGGTCTGCTGTACTGCTGCATTAGGGGGTAGCGTTGGTGAATAAAAACATTATTTTGTAGGAACACAACAAAACACGAGAAGATAAAAGTAAATGGAAGTTCTATTTGAAGCGCACATGATGCTCTCAATGCAAAGACGTAATAAAAGGAATAAACACCTAAATGAGAACTACTTTTGCTTGATGCTTATTTACTTTACTCATTTATTTATGTTGCTGTATGCAAGCACATTTCAGACATATAACATGCTTTGGTAAATCACAATAAGTCTAATTTTTCATTTTTTTCATATTTATAACTAAATTGTCATAGCCAGGGGCGTCGCCAGACCCTTTTTACTGGGGCACGTGCCCCAGTATAAATCTCAAGTTTAAGTTTTAACAGTTTACTTTATTTGTCAGTGTATT
>JAFVLL020008535.1:0-12695 GCA_021397915.2 Tor tambroides
GCATTTTCAGCTGTTAGACCTTTTATTAAGATGTGTGTGCCATTCCAAATCATACCCATTCAATTGAATTTGCCACAGGTTAACTTCACTTGAAGGGTAGTAACATCTACAAGCAATATGGATGCTCCTGAGCTAAATTTCAACTGTCCCAGATAAGGGTATGAATACTTGTGCAATGGAATCATTTAAGTTTTTTATGTTTAACAAATTTGCAAAGATGTTAAAAACCTGTTATTTGCTTTGTCATTATGGTGTGTGGAGTGTTGTGGAAAAAAAAGTAATTTAAAGCAGTTTAACATAAGGCTGCAACATAAAATGTGAAAAAAAATGAGTATAAATAATTTTCACATTCTATATATATATTATATATACACACACACACACACACACACATACATACATATAGATACATATATATATATATATGGCCCCAATAATTCATTGCATGATATAATGATATGAATGATATTTGGAAGTTTGTATTTACAGGCTATTCATCACGGCACTGATTCTGATCCCAAGGAAGAAGATTCTGAGTCTAAAGAGGCTGCAAAACTTGGAAAACTTCACTATACCCTTGACTACAACTTCACTGACAGCGCGGTATGAATACAAATCAGCGACCAGCATTAATTCAGTCATCAATATCCATTTTAACGAGAGAAACTTTCAGCAGGAGACTTTTATTGTAATGTCAGAGTTGAGAACTTTATTTTAAAATTAAAATTCAAAATCATTTGAATGCATATGATATTCTTGCTTCTTCAGTTAATTGTAGGTGTGGTTGAGGCAGAAGGTCTTGCTGCTATGGATATGAGCGGCACTTCGGATCCATATGTGAAAGTCTACCTCCTCCCTGAGAAGAAGAAAAAGTTTGAGACTAAAGTTCACCGCAAAACACTAGATCCGACATTTAATGAGCACTTCACCTTTAAGGTACATCTTAAAATCCACTTGCATTAAAAATCCTTCATGGCAAGAATGTTATAGAGAGGTCACAGCATACAAATTCACAATGTAGTGTTGGGGCAATAATGCATTTAATTGCATTACAACAGCATCAGTAAATTACAGGCTCTGATATTCTGTCTGCAGGTTCCATATGCAGAGCTCGGAGGAAAGACTCTGGTCATGACGGTGTACGACTTTGACCGTTTCTCCAAACATGATGCTATTGGGGATGTGAGGGTGCAGATGAATAAGGTGGACTTCAGTCAGCTTACAGAGGAGTGGAGAGATCTGCAGAAAGCTGAGAAAGAGGAGGTACGAGTGAAGAAGGGAATCTTGAATATATGCAGGGTTGGGCCAAAAACTTTTTCATGGCTCAGTCTGAATCTGAATCGAATTGGTCACATTGCATATTGAAATCATGGCGAATTAGAATGACCCCAAACAATGGAATTTCATTAGTCCAACACATACGAGCTTTACAATATAAAAACAACAAAAAAAGTGTTAGATTTATTATAACACATTTAAAAAGAATATTAATATATATTCACATCAGACATAACAAAAATCAGAATTGAATATTTACATATTTAAATGTATGTAACAAATAGTAATATTTAAATATGAATATAATTTAAGTCTTGATATTATATACATTTACACTTAGTTATACTAATCGTAAATTGTTAAAGGTAAAAATGTAAAACATTTGACATTAACATATTATATTAATATTTACATAATAAATGTATGTAAAATATAAAAAATTATATACATTATACAAGTATAAGGGTAATTCATACTGAAAACTAAAATTTATTAACTGATAATACTCATCAGCTTTCAGTGATAATTTAAATGTCAATTTCTTTAGAAATTAAATGTAATTATATTTCTATATGTATTCCATTTCCATGTTTAAATATGAATTTCACCTCTGTACCTGAGATGTTGATTTCAAGATAAAGAGTGAAATAATACCTGACTTTTCATTGTTGACTCAACAGCATGAGCGGTTAGGTGATATTTGCTTGTCTCTGCGCTATGTACCCACTGCTGGAAAGCTGACTGTTGTCGTTCTGGAGGCCAAAAACCTCAAGAAAATGGATGTGGGTGGTCTCTCAGGTGAGTGGAAAAAGTGAACTAACATATTATATATTGACACATTTCAGAATACTTAGTAATTCGGACATTATTTGTCTGTGCTACAGACCCATATGTAAAAATCCACCTGATGCAGAATGGCAAAAGGCTGAAGAAAAAGAAAACCACTATTAAGAAGAACACACTGAACCCATATTACAACGAATCATTTAGCTTTGAAGTGCCATCTGAGCAGATTCAGGTAGAGTTGAAGTCAATTTTCTGTTCATCTTTCTGCCTTTCTTCTGAAACTGAACACATTAATGGTTCTGGACTATTCTTCTGTCTCCTTTTAGAAAGTGCAGGTTGTGGTGACAGTCCTGGACTATGACAAAATTGGGAAGAATGATGCCATTGGAAAGGTTTTCATTGGACTGAACAGCACAGGGACCGAGCAACGTCATTGGTCAGATATGTTAGCCAATCCAAGAAGACCCATCGCCCAGTGGCACGCCCTTAAACCTGAAGAGGATGTGGATGCTGAACTGATGAAGAAATGAAGCTGTGTGTATATGTGTGTGAGCATTTGTATACTTAAATATTCAGCGGTTTGCTTTCATGTGTGAAATTTGTGTATATGTGGGGGAAGTCTGAGGTAGGTCTTGTAAAATCTCATCTCTTTCAGCCACATTAATAATCAGAACCACATTAATTTTCAGTATCTTGTGCAAGATGTACAAAGATACATTAAAATGATGTATTAAAGGAGTAAAACTGTATTAGACAACATGAAACTTCTGTAATAATAACATATTCCTGAGTAAAAGAGAATATTTACGAGGAAATAATGAAAACCAGGACCAAATCCATTGGTATTTGATTGTAGAAAAGTAGGTTACGACATTATTGGTTGATATTATTTTTCCCTGCCTATGCAGAAAAGTCATTTCAAAAGTGGATAAAGTTATTACATTTTGATTATGCAATCATTTGCATAATTATTTTTCTCTTTAAAATAATGTCCACTAATGAATTGTGCACAAGACCCTAGTTCACCCAAAAATTAAAATTCAGTCATCATTTACTCACCCTCTAGTGGTTCCAAACCTTTATGAGTTTGTTTCTCCTGTTAAACTGACTTCCATATTACGAAAAAAAAAAAACAAGTATGGAAGTCAATGGCTACCGGCAACTGTTTGGTAAAATATCTTCAAAATATCAGAATTTTCATTTTTGGGTGAACTATCCCTTTAACAACTGTTAAGAAAGTAAACATGGTCAATTTTAATCTTATGTTGTCTTCAAAGAATCAACAGTATGACTTTCAGCAATGGCACATCTTAAGACAATTTAATAACCACATATAATTGTACATAAATATATAAATATACAAAATCACTGATGGGGTCCATGTTATCCTCACAAATGACATGCATATGTATTGAATGTATAGAAATTATATATTAAATATAATTTATAAATTATGTTGCTATATTGTTTGGAATTTCACAAATGGAAATATGTAGTAAGGTTTTTTCTATATCACTGTTATTTGTCATTGTAAAACTGGGTGTAAATGCTTAAAAATGTATTTATTCTCTTGATACAATAAAATAAGCCATACATTTGTTTGCATAAGTTTCCTGATTTCACACACCGACCGTTCAAAGGCTGAACTGTTCGTTTTCCAGCAGTGGATCTGTATGTTCATCTGATTGCTAAGACAAACAGAGTCAGATTTAATTATATAATATTAACTTCATTAACTATATAATAAACATTACAAGGTTTCTGCATGTTTAATGTAGGTACATTTTTTAAAGACCACTTAAAAAAAATTAAGGAATAAACTGTAGGGAACACAATACTTCAATATGTTCTCTAAATGTAAATGAGTTGTATTAGCAACACAAAGTCTGAAAATACAAGTTCCAACAGATCTATCATTACTTTTTCCATTTAATTTACCAAAATTAGCTTAGCTATAAAAGGAAATGAACACACTGCAAAAAAAGTAATGTTCTTCATCTGTATTTTTGTCCTGTTTTCAAGTGCAAATGTCTGAAGGTTCATAAATCAAGATACATTTACACATAAGATAAGAAATCTTGTTTTCTGAGAAATTCTGCCAATCGGCCCATTCAACTTAATTCAAAGCTAAAACAAGTTTTCATACTTTATTGACACGTTTGTTCTTGTTTTAAGCATACACTCAAATGTACTCAATTTCTTAGAAAATTTTATGTTGCATCTCAAATGCATCTTGATTTAACAATGTTTATACATTTGTACTGGAAAACAAAAAAATACTGAGGAAGATATCCATTAGTAGTAATGCATTCAACATTTAATGCCATGGCTTTATGAATTTAAGACTTTCTTCCCTGATTTAAGACCTTTTTAGGCTTAATTTGTAGAATTTGGTGAATTAAAACATGCTTTTTAAGAAAATTTATTGCATTCAAAATACTATATTCTAGAGCTTGAATGTGTGAATGTTGTACCTGCATTACGCTGAGGTAGTCCTGTCTGTTGAGGGCGCTATAGGACTTAATACCTTTCCAAATCAGAAAGAGCATGTATATGGCTGCTAACATACACTGGAGGATGGACACGAAACCACTGCCCTTCAGCACATACACACCAATGCGCTGAGACAGACAGAAAGATAGAGAGAGACCATGAACTCATTTCAGTGGTAAATAAATTCTAGTGGTTTACTCTCTGTACACACACCTGCTGAGGGGTGGCCTTTTCCATTAGTGAGGATTTAATAAAGAAGGTGACAAAAGAACAAACTGCAAACAGTAGGTTGAAGATATTCAGGCCCATCAGAGTCATGATCTACAACAGCAGAGATCACACAAGAAGCCTATTAACATGATATATCAAGGATATACTCATACAGTTATTCCAAACTACACAACAAACATTTGATTTGGACACAAATACCTAAATATCACGGCATTAGACAACAAAATATCAAACCAAGTGACATTCATTTCAAAGTAAGAAAGCACAAACACAATTTTCAAGCTAAGTATTTCACAGAAAGATGTTTATGGAGTTAAAAAAAAGATACTGTTCAAAAAGAAGACAAAAGGAAAATCATCAAGGTTATTAAAAAAAGGATTTAAAAATAAGACAAAACAAGCTTACTTTGAATTTTTTGGGTTTCCTTTGGACGTCAATTGCAAGTGACCCCGTGGCTAGAAACTGAGACATAAACAGATATATAACACAGAAAACAACTAATTAGTAACTGTACTGTAGCATGTCAGAATGATCATTGCTTTGTTCTGATTTATTGACTGTCAAATTTGGGAACCAGAAATGTTATACGGAGCACTTACAAAAAGGCTACACCATATTGGAGCTGTCATAGACGCAGAACAGCTGAAAGTCAAACAAGTATAAGAGAAAGTGGAAAGAATACAGAAGACAGCACTGAAAATCTGAACAACCTGAAAGAGAAAGACAGACAAAAGAGGAACAAAAGCAAGAATTAGGCTACAGTATATACTGTCTACTATTGGTAAAAATAAAATTGTATGTGAAGCAGTAAGTCATATGCAACAATACAAGTTTCAAATATTAGTGTGCCGTGCTGCCATAATGTATGCTTAATACAGAAAGTGGCATTCATTTTGAAAATAAAATGGTTATTTTTTTCATCTTTGATCCAGTTTATGTCAACTTTTGGCAGTCCGGTCAAACAATAAGTCAAAAAAAGATGGTAAATGTCACTGATGATACTGCTATCATGTGTCAAACTCTGTGTTATTTTAGTATCATTGATATAGTATTATAGATTTTGCAATAATTTGAGTAAGATATTTTCAAATTTTCATTTTTAGTTAAAATATGTCGCCCTGGTCACTAGTTGAAATTTTTATTTTATTTCGATTAACATTTACTTTCTTTCAAGTAATAGGAAGGTTTTCTATGGTTTTAGTTAATTATAACCCTGGTCAAACTGAAAACTGAAGGTGAAGCTGACAAGTGAGCATATGCATTCAAATCTGAATTTTATTGGGATTGTTGGGTGTCTATGACAGGTAAACTAGATTTTGTTACCCCAGACAGGAGCAGGCGGGTGTTGACCACTGTCCCAAACCAGCGGACCAGTCTGTCTTCCATCAGCTCTCCAGCTGTGGAGTCGTCAGCTGGAACAGGGCAGGGCAAAGGGCGTGCCTTAAAAAACACCTGCTGCAGCCCCTCCTGGAACATGTTCTGAGTCGTCTGGGGTCAAAAGAAGTGACATCATGAGTAACCATGACACCAAATGGACATGATTTGGATTTGATTTTGAATTTTTGTTGCGTAGTTCATCTGATTGGTTAAAATACATATACCGTAGCATTTACAGTCATGTTTGATCACTGACAATTTAATACAAGTGTATAGTAACTATTATGAATATATGAGTGAAGTAATGTATAACTTACCTCTGGAATCCCAGGCATTATATATGAAATGCCTTTCTAAATCAGTGCAAAACAAGTCAACAAGCATTCAAATATACGGATTCACTTCAAGACGAACATTCGTCTTTGTGAAATACAGGGTCAAAGTTCTTTCTCAGGGTCTTGCTCTTAAAGTCCGCCCAATAGGGAGAGTCCTGATGTGTGATTTGTCAGGTTCCGATCAAAGGTTGTTTAGAGTCATAGTTTCATATTGGCTGATATGAATCTTATCATTTAAAGTAAGCTTTAGAAATTCTAATTTTTAATAAAAATAAAATTTAAAATAGAATAATAATTCTATATATTGCTAAAAGAGTGTTTATTGATAACTGAATAAACATTATGCATTTTATACAATAAAAAAAGCAAATACAACAATATAATGAGATAAAGTGTTGTATTAAATGAGAGTAAAATCTTCAGTAAACAACTTTTGTAAACTCATGCAGAACAAAAAATAAATTACAGGTGCTTTTATTACATTGTCAATTCAACAGCTTCAGTTGCATAATGCAAATATAAAATGTGTTTAAAAAAAACAACAAGATCCACCATACTGTGGCTGTGAGTTTGTTTCTTTATCAGAACATATCTGGATTTCTCCAAATTTCTAATTTCTCCAGCTTCACCTTCAATTTAAATTTCTCCAAAACTGTTCCTATGAAGAAACTAATTCCTCTACATCTCAGATGCCCTGCATGAAGGTGAGTCAATTTTGAGCAAATTTCCATTTTTGAGCACATATCACTCTTCTCCTCCAGCAAACATGTCTGCCAGTCTCCTGAACTGAGGTCCCCAGTTCTGCAGATGCTGGAAGTCCTGATCTCCATCACTGATGGACAACTGCAGAGAGCTGAGAGACTCGGCTTCAGACCCCTCACCCTCATGAGCAAACACCAGCACGGAGTCATATGGCGCCACATAGTGGTCATCATCTGCTGTGCACAGATTCTATAGAAACACAGAGTGCAGTATTTTACACATGCATGTAACTTTGATGGTGGTGATTTTGTTGTGGATGTTTTTCAGGATTTTTTTGTTGATGCAAACCCAGGGCCAACATGCAAGTTGAACTTGCAGAAATCATGGTGACTCTTATACACATGAACACTCTTACCATACCTCATAAATGAAGCTTTCGATATCTTCATTCTCATCTGGATGTTGCCGATAGAAGACCGTAGGTGAGGCCGTCGGGCCAATATCAGTAGAGAAAACATCTAGTCTGCTGCACAACAGGACCATATCAAAATCCTGTAACAAACATGTACATGAAAACATAAACACTGAGTACTGTGAGACCTGACAAATTAAAGCTAACTGAACATGATATGTGGAAGAGCTTGCCCACCTGGTCTTGTTCGCCTCCTCCTTCCTCATTGTAACATAAAATATTATCCCTGTCTTCTTCTGTGTGGTTGAACTGTTCCCACTGAACTTTTCTCCCACACCTCCTCTTCAGGAGAAGCAGCAACAGTAACAGCACTATAGAAAAAAGATCATCAGCACTGTTATCAGTAGTGACTGCAAAGGCCAGCATCATTATAATCATTATAATAACATTTTATATATATATATATATATATATATATATATATATATAAATAAACACACCTTTAGAAATAAATAATTTTTAGAAATGAACTAATTAGAAATGAATACTTTTATTCACCAAGAAGGCATTAAATTGATTAGAAGTGAAATAAATCTTTTGTAACAATGTGAAAGTCTTGACTATTTCAAATAAATGCTGTTCTTTTGACCTTTTCATTCATCAAAAAAAAAAAAAAAAAAATCTAATTCAGCTTTGCACATTTTTAAAGAGATGTACTGAACCAGGGGTGCCCAACCCTGTTCCTGGCGATCGACTGTCCTGAAAAGTTTAGCTCCAACTCTAATCAAACACACCTGCCTTTAATTTTCACGCGATCCTGAAGACCTTAATTAGTTGCTTCAGGTGTGTTTGATTAGAATTGGACTGTTGGCGCTAAACTTTTCAGGACAGTCGATCGCCAGGAACAGGGTTGGGCACCCCTGTACTAAACAGTTAGTAATACATTAAAATACAGTATGTAATTTTTTCAAACAAAACCCTTGGCAAACATAAAACAAACACACACATACATTATATATATTTATACTGTATATGTGTGTGTGTGTGAATATAAGTATCATTATAATACAATAATATATAATATATTTTAAAATAAAATAGTAATAAGACTCATAATGACAGGTTGTTTGCTTACCAAGAAAGCATAAGATGGCTGCTAGCACATAGATGGACAGAGTGATGTCAGCAGCAGCAGCATATATACCGCTGGAGCAGGTAACGTCATCACCCTTACAGTCGCACACCTCCACTATGAGAGAACTGTCCTGAAATAACCTCTTGGAGTCGTACATACGCAATACCAGGCTGTATTCACCAAGAGCCAGAGGTCTGAGCGGCTTCAGCCACACCACACTGCCTAAGAAACGAGGGGAGAGCAGAAGTGTGAGATATCCAATGTATTTACAACAGAGCAGCAAAACGTAATGTGAGCTAAACCAGTCCTACTGCTGGAGTTGCTGATGATGGTCCAGTTGCTTTGATATTCTTTATCTAGCTCTGTGATGAAGGGTGGGCCGTTTTCTGGCCCATCTGGATCTGTGATGGTCAGGCGGACAGGTTTATGTTCTGTGAGACACATCGGGACTCTGCGCTCCTCCAGCACTGGAGCGTTGTCATTAACATCCAACAGCTTAATCACTAATGTGCCTGTTCCTGTGGCGGGCTCATCATCTACAGAGACAAATAAAAGAAATAAAGCAGTCCACACAACCTGTATAAAGCCAACATCAGATATGTTTTGAGTAACACAAGAATGAGTAGATGACAGAAATGTCATTTTTGGGTGAACTATCTTAAAGGCTTGAATACACTACTTGATTTTGCCCAGAGTTTTTCAGTCTGCAGATTTCATTTGACAGATTATGACTCCAAAAATAAACATTTGCTGAAAATCTCATCCTCAGGCCATCCAAGATGTAGATGAGTTTAATTCTTTGTCAGCAAATTTGGAGAAATGGATTACTTGTGGATTATTGTGATGTTTTTATTAGCTATTTGGACTCTCATTCTGACGGCACCCATTCACTGCACAAGATCCATTGGTGAGCAACTGATGTAATGCTAAATTTCTCCAAATCTGCTCAGATAAACTCATCTACATCCTAGATGGCTTGAGTAAAATTACAGCAAATTTTCATTTTGGAGTGAACTATTCCAAGCCTTTAAGCATTGGGAGATTTATTTAAATTACCATTGTCATATGCCAGTACTAAGACCTTGTACTGTTCATTTCTTATGAACAAGGCCTCTCTGTCCAGCGAGCTCCTGACTTTGATGAGTCCAGTGTCCTCTGTGATCTCCAGCCAGTTTGCAAAGTCTTGCAGCAACTTATATCTGACATGCCAACACACAAATGTGTGACAGCAGAAATAAACACATGACAGACATAGTGATGCTTACCAAATGCACAATAAAACACAAAAATGTAAATTTAGTGCTTCAACTTTTAACATTTTTAGTTTAAGTTTTTCATCTAATATTTAAATTTTATTTTATTTTATTTCAGCTTTATTGCAATTAACAAGAATGTCTTAATACTTTTAATGACAAAACCCTGTTGGGTAATACACAAAAAAGGGTTTTTATGATACAACACAGTATAATTGTGTGATAATCATGTGTATCCATGTAAAACCTTATTTTCTGTTCTCTATCAGTGTCTGGGTCATTGGCTGTGTATTTGGAGATGGTGCTGCCCACTTCAAGATCCTCATGTATCATGATCTGTTTCTCTGCAGGCTCAAAGACAGGCGGCTCGTTCACATCCTGCACGGTGATGGTGACAGTAGCAGTGGAGGTGGCCAAAGGAATAGCAAAAGGAACCTCGTTCTCGACCACCACCAGCAGAGAGAAACTGTTGTCCTGCTCATAGTCCAGACCCTAAAAATATATGGACAAATAGATTTTTCATTTTCCAAGGAAAATGTGAGTGCTCATGGAAAATAACTACCACTGTGCTAGACAAAAAGTCCGGGGTCTGTAAGATTTTTAAAAAGTTTTTGAAAGAAGTCTCTTATACTCACCAAAGCTGCATTTTATGAGCAGAAATACAGTATAAACAGTAATATTATGAAATATCATTACTTCTAGCATATAAATTACTGTTCAGTATTTCAATATTTTAAAATGTCATTTATTCCTGTGATGGCAAAGCTGAATTTTTGTGATCTTTCAGAAATCATTCTAATATGCTAATTTGTTCCTAAAGAAATATTACTTATTATGAATGTTGAAAACAGTTTTGCTGCTTAATATTTTGTGGAAACCATGATACATTTTTTTCTGGATTCTCTGATAATTAGAAAGCCTTTATTTTATGGAAGTCTTTTGTAACATTATAAAATGTCTTTTACTGTCACTTTAAATCAATTTAATACATCCTTGCTGAATGAAAGTATTCATTTCATTACAGAGTCTTAAATATTCAAACATTAGGGTCTAAGTGTATTATATATTCAGCTTGATATATCAATGTATATTCACTTTTGATGTTGTGATGATTCCCTCCATCCTGCTGGTGCCGGTGCTGATGCTGAAGAACCCTTTTTCGTTGCCCTGGATGATGGTGAACTTCACCGCTGAGTTTGCAGTTAAAGGCTCATCTCTATCTGTGACATCCAACCTTGCAACTATTTCCCCAGCCTTGTTTTCTTGTACTGTACCTGCATACTGCCAAAACACAAACAGACCATTTCATAGCAACTCAACACCAGATGTGTTTGGAAAATTTAGCTTAAAACCCAAACAAAGAACTTACCTTTCTTTGGCTGAACTTAGGGGCGTGATCATTGCTATCAGTAATTTTGATGACGACCATACAAGTGGAAGAAAGACCGTGACCATCCATATCTGCCACCTTCACAGCCAGCTTATACTCCGTTTGAGTCTGTTATCATAAAGATGGCAAAAAAGATAGATATGTTCAGATGATGGTTATGAAACAACATCAGCATTCAAACATTTGGGGTCAATATGATTTTTTTTTAAAAAGTTGAAATTAATCATTTTGCCAACTTTACCAAAATTTACTAAATGTTGTTCTTTTGAACTTTCTATTTCCTTAAAAAAAAAAGCATTTAACGGTTTCCAAAAAATATTAAGCAGTAAATTTTAACTATTTTATTACAGCATTTTATTACACGAGATGTGCTGAGCTGTTCAAAATCTTAAAGCGCCTTTAAATTACATTATATTTGTCTGACATTGGTAATGTACATTGTCACTTCACCCTAGTCTGGAAGAGTGTGTACAGACTTTTTCAATAATTTGTCGTTTTGTGGACTGAATAAAGTCTATGCTTCACTTAGAGAGATATAATGATATATAGATGGCCCTTACTCTTTCCTTTTCTGTTTTTACAGAAAAATTCATCGACAGAACTT
Organism: Tor tambroides; assembly: GCA_021397915.2. Lineage (NCBI taxonomy): Eukaryota > Metazoa > Chordata > Actinopteri > Cypriniformes > Cyprinidae > Tor > Tor tambroides. The sequence continues at coordinate 11,997 of JAFVLL020008535.1, forward strand.
GGTGATAAGATTCAGCGATTAGATTTTGGACTGTTGCCTTGAACGAGAGAACATGCCAGCGCGACCCTTCTCGCTTCTCGAGTCACTGTGTAAGTTAATGTTAGAGCTTTTGCTCAATTAATCAGATAAGAGAGACAAGATCATTCCAAATTTAGCCTAACATAAAGGTAAGTGCAGTCACAGTGTCATATGTTACAGTACAGGACAATTTAGCTAATGTTCACTTCCATTCTTTGAGGGTAAATAAAAAAGTATACACTGTATTAGGGTCATTCTTCAACTGCGGTGGCAAGTGGTGTCCCTCTACTTTACAACAGTTGAAATAAACTTTATAATTTATTGGTATTTAAAATGTTTGCATGTTTGTATTCTGTAGGGTAAACACAATTTGTGCACTATTAATAGTTACATTTTTGCTTTAAAATACATATTTAATTGAGTTTGAGAGATTGCATTTGTAACAAAATATGCATGTTCCCACCATACCTTAGAGAAGTATCATGGAATGTAATTACAACAATATAACATTTTTTTTAACACAAAAAGTGGTTATAATGTGAATATAGATTTTATTTAACATGTACAATTTTATTAAATTGTTTTTAAAAAATACATATTTTGTTATATTTAAGAAAAAAGTTGTCCCCCAAATTCATGTCCGTGGTGGTACTACAAAGGATTTTGCCCCTTTAAGAAAAG
>JAFVLL020008538.1:0-38973 GCA_021397915.2 Tor tambroides
CCGTTGTCCTGTGGCTGCCGTCGCATCATCCAAGTGGATGCTGCACACTGGTGGTGGTTGAGGAGAGACCCCCCACATGATTGTAAAGCACTTTGCGTGTACGGCAATACACAATAAAGTGCTATATAAATGCATCATTCATTCATTCATTCATCATGGAGACGTTGCCACAGTTCTTCTGGATTTAGTCTGTCTCAGTTTGTTCTGTTTCTTCATGTCATTCCAGACAGACTGGATGATGGTGAGATCAGATCTCTGTGTGGAGCACTGGCTGCTGTCAGACTGCTTGTGCAAATACAGATCTCACTGGATTATTACAATTAATGGCAAAATGAATGTTTGGAAATGTAAACTGATATTTCCTACTGACACTACAGCAAAAGAGAAATAACTGACTTGAAAACATTTTTTAGCTGGTGAAAATACTAGTGTTCTAATAATTTTGGCCACCACTATATACACACACACACACACACACACACACACACATATATATATATATATATATATATATATATATACAGTATATATGTGTGTGTGTAAATATTTCTTACATATATGAATGTGGTATTTATATACATATAAATATACACCGTACTGTCACATGTATTAACGCAAACATTTATTTTGGATGCAATTAATCGCAATTAATCGATTTGACAGCACTAACATTTATATCTACATATATGCATATGCTATGTAATATAATATGGATGTAGTGTTTCTTTTGTTATTAGATAGGTTGTTTTCTTCGCTGTAATGGACTGTTCAGTAAGTAGCCATGTAAAAATCTGGATAATATTCCGTGATCTGGTCATTATCACAAAATAAACCCTTTCAGAGTGATGCAAGACCCTTGCGATTCATGTCAGGGGTTTCTTTCGTGATAATGACTGGCTTCCTGCACGTTATCTCTTAATTATTGAACATTATGAGATTTTCTTTGTTTGACTTGTTTAATATGCACCTTGGTTGACTGCTGTATGCGGGCTGTACTGCGTTTCCAAGGCCACTGCTTCCTGTTATTTTCACCTTTGACAGTCATTGTGATCAGCGTGGCTGAGTGCCGCCCTCAGGTCAGCTCCTCATCTGGTTATATCAACGGCTCGCTCAGTGAGACAGGATGTTGAAGGGAGACAGCGCCATCCGTCCTTGCGATTCTGCCAGGCCACCATTTCGCTGCGATCACTGCATCCAGCCAAGCCGCATTGGCATTCGGCTAATGCTTCCAGGCTGCCGTTTTCACGTGTGTCTGAGATTCATTGATGAGCGCAGAGGGCTGCATTGGAACGTGGCCATATGCCGGTGACGCACAGCCAATTCATTAAAGACTGGCTGTCTGCCCTCGCTCAGTGCACCAGGCGCACCTGTGTCACTCTGAAGAGGCCTGTGCCTTACTCAGTCGGACAGTCTGGACAGGAGGGATGGAGCCACTCTCACAGTCACATTACATTTGCTTGTAGTTCACTTACACTGATTATCTGAGAGGATTGCTCTGACTCTTTATGCCACTAGAGTTCCTCATAATGGAGCCACAGTTCTGCTGCATAAGCAAGAGTCCAGTGAGGATATTATACCACTGACACACAATGCTGGACAAGCCATATCACATTTTGGACCCTTTTAGTAGTTTATTAGTGCTACTCGCTAAGGGTTTAGTCATTGTCTGATGAGGAACATGTATGCTCGTCACCTGTGTGATAGTCTGTTATTAAATTTTTACATTTTTGGAGCCCAAGATTGCCGACTTTTTTTTTCTGTTCATGTTTCTGTTCTTCATCACTATTTTTCTTGAGCACAGTATTTGAGTGTTTTTCAGTGATGTGCATGCTTTTGTTTTGATTTTGTTTTTGCTTACTTGCAAAGGGTTTGCCATATTTACTTTACTAACCAAAATATCAGAGATTTAGTGTAGGTTCTTTTCATTTGGGCCAGTAAGCAACCAAGGCCCCAGAAACGACTAAGCATTGACTTAGCACTCAAGTTACCTTAGCAGTGACCCAGAATGCCATTTTTTTTAAAGATTAAGTTTTGTTTTTTTTTGCCATTTATTTGATAGGACAAGAAGTGGGGGAGGGGGGGGAGGCGGGAAATATCCGCGAGTAGGGATTCGAACATGGGACACCCGCTGCCCACGAGGCCATCGGCGCCGACAACCCAGAATGCCTTAGCATCTGCATAGAAACATGCTATAAACCACTCAGAGCAGCTTAGCAACTGTACAGAAACATGCTATAAAACCCTTTGACACTTCCCTTCAGTTGCATAGCAATGTTAGAAAATACTATTCAGAACATATTAACAGCTGTCAAGGGGTGCGTTTCCCAAAAGCATTGTTAACCACTATGGTCGCAAGTTCCATCGTTGCCAACATAGTTCAACAGTTCAGTGTTTCCCAAAACCATAGTTCAAGTGAACATTCGCAAACACCATCGCAAACTTGCGTGGTTGGTACTAAGTTTTTACTCAAATTTCACAATTTGATTCGATTTCTATTCACAAGCTTGCAATCTGATTATTTTGGATATATACCAGGTACAGTACAAGGCAAATTTTCTCAAGGAAAAAAATCTCTCAACTAAAACACACAGGAGAGTGAGCTGGTACTTCATTACTATTATACTGAAGGTTAAAATGAACTGTTTTGTATACAAACACTTAAATTACACTCAGTGGCATTATAAATTTAAACTAAAGTTATAAAGCAAAGTTGTAATATTTGCTTTATAATTACATAATTATATTTCTACTGAAATGAAATATATGAAATATAAACATTTACATGGTGGCTGTCATAAAAACTTGATGGATTTATTCAAACATTAAATACTGAAGAACAGTAAAAATGATAATGAATGTGCTATATGGTTCATATATTTAACAAAATGCTCCTCTCTAGAGTTTACAAATTCTGAGGTAAACGTGAGGTTACATGACATATTGTTTACAAGCTGTTATATTGACATCTTTCTGCAGTTGAAACACTGAGTGAGTGATTGCATGAGACAGAATATGGATTTCAGTAAGTTGTACTCTTTCTTTTTCGGATGTTCATTCATGTTTATTTCTTTCTGTAACTGATATTAAAGTGGAGGAGATGATCAGCATCTGTCACCCCACATTAAACAGCGCCAAAACTGAATTTATTGTTTGAATACTGTAATAAAATGGACAGAATTTGAAATTTGGGACTTTATCTCAAATCAAAAATAGCAAAGCACAAAGCTTATAGCATTTTTTTTTTTTGGATGAGCGGTACATTACAATGATCCGTTCATTAACTGAAAACAGGCTAGGCTAATTGATTATTGAGAATTAATAACTGATACCATTTCATAAAAATACAAAATGCATTTTTACTCAGCCCTATAGTACAGCTCTCAACCTGTGGTTAAAAGGAGGTTTGTGTTTTGTGGTTATAGATCATGCTCTTGAGCACAATAAGCAAGCTAAGATGTAGTACAATTTATATCTTTCATTCAATTTAAATATATGTACAATTCAATATTCAGTATTAGCATGCCCTCAGTGAGTGGTGTTTTGAAGAGTGCACATGTGTGTAAACGTGTAAGGGAACCCCAGAACACGATAAGAGGGAACCTGCAATTAATCAAATGAAGCAAAATGACAGGGAACAAAAAACAGTTAAGTAGTCATCGAGTGCCATGTTCATTACAGCAGCAACTCAGAGATCTTTAATCAATGAATTAGTAGAAGTTATTACTCCACCACCTGCAAATGACTTCATTAATGTCTGTCTTATATTGTTGAACCAGTGTGGTTCAAAAGATGGAGGTGCGACCATGTTCCGGAAACAGTCATGAGTAGTTAGTTTCCACAGTGATGCAGTATGCTATGGTGGTTAAGGAGTGGATTACGTCATTGTAATGCACCCCAGGACATCAGGAAATGCACCCCAGAACGTCTTAGAAAACTGCATAGCGACGGCAGTAGGCAATTTTATTACGCTAATGTGACTGCACATTAAGGCACCACTCACATATTCTGCAGAAAATGTAAATCTGCTTATTCCATTTTGTTGTGACGTTAAAGGAGCATTTTTCAAAGATATCACATAGAAGTTTTGCTTACTCAGAAGTGTTCACAGAGCAGAAAGAAAAGGGTTATCTCTATTAACAAATTTTTCTGCCTGCCTTAAAAACACTTTGGAGCTGTGAGCTCAGAAATGGCCCAACATTAGCAGATATGTCCACCTGTATATGTTTGGTCCTGCTGAGAGTGCAACAATTCACTGGTCTGTAAATTGAGGTGGTGAGCTAAGTGAGTCGCTGGACTCTTTCACTCATAAGGCCAAATGCAATGTGCAGTTGTCAGGTTCATCTGCAGAATGGATGTGACCAGCGCTGGCTCCTGTAGCCAGTAATTGCATTTCACTCTTAAGAGATATTTACAGTGAATGCCCATAAGTACTCAGCACCACAGCAACAAATGTAAGAGGAAACCGTGATATATATGACCACAAAGGTGTACTTTATTTCCAAATCAATTATGAATCAATTATGGGGAAATACATTCCTTCCAGAACCAAACAGACTTGTCTGCTGCCCTAATGAATATTTAAACAGTTGCTGACTGAACTAAAATGCCATGTCTAATATTTACAAAGTTCTTTTATTTCAGCATTTTTGAAATAACACCACAAAACAAGAACACCACAAAAATGGTCCATATCATTTTTATTAATAATAACCCCTATAGACCAATTCTAAAATCATATGGTTTCTGTTGTTAAGCTGCATCTATAAATCATGCGGGCAAAAAATTGTTTTAAACACAATTGTTTGCTTGCATGATTTATATAAGTAAGTTACATTCATAATTCATTAAAAAATAAAAAGCTATTTTGTCCATATTTTGTCCAAAAAAAAGCAATTACCATGCTAGCTCCAAAAAAGCACCACAAAACTGGTCTGTATGACTCTTATTAATAATAACCCCTATACATCAACTCTAAATTCACATTTTCTGTTGTTATGTTCTGCCACATAAATAATAATCATGACATGTCAACATTATGAGATACTAAGTCATAATTATGTGCTAAAAAGTTGAAATTACAGCTTACTAAATCATAGTAAAAATGAAATCATAATGACCAACAGTCAAAATAATCACTTAAGATATAATTATAAGTCAAGATTGTGATGAAGTCATAATTATGACAAAAAGTTGAATTTGAGATATTACAAGAAAAATCATTATGAGATAAAAAGTCAAAAATTTGAGATAAAAATATAGCAGTTTTTTAAAGGGGTCATGGACTGTCTTTGGTTTTTTTTTGTTTTGTACTGCTCACTGAGGTCCACTTATAATGTTCTTACAGTTGTAGAGACCTTACTGATGCAGTCTGGGTCTTCATTAAAAATAAAGTTCATCCAATCTTTCCTAACGTTGGGATCAGAAGGAAGGCAATGCAAATACTATTTTTTTTTTCCACAATTTGGCAGCATTTTGTTGTCTTCTGAGCCATCTTTATTGTTTGGTTTCTGTGTAGACCAGTGCATTCGCCTCTCTCGTAAACACTACATGCGCGGATTGGTGGTCGGGTCTAAACAGGCAATGATGTCGATCTTCCTCTGTGGAGGCGGTGCTTATCCACACTATTACATCATACAGTAGAACATTCCAGAAGCTGTTGTTTTGGCAGACGTGCTTCAATATAAGCTGTTTTTAGACTAACAACAAAGTTTGTGTTCTGAAACTTACAGAATGTTTTTTATAGTACTTACTGTTTACACACTTGTGTCAAAAGATCAAGGGAATTTTGGTTTCTCAGTTCATGACTCTTTTAAATATGACTTTTATTCTCATAAGTTCAGGTTTTTATGTTATGATATAAACTTCTGTCATAATTATGCCTTTTTATTTCATAATTATGATGCTGTAGTTTGTCATAACTTTGACTTTGGGGTAATTATGATTAAACAAAGCATAATTTCCATACAAACCAGCACTGTAGATGTTGTATTTACTTTGAGAGCTGCAGCATAGGTGAATATTATGTTAATTTAGGTAATTTAGCACACAAAGCTAATGTATTACTTCAGAAAATAAGACTTTCAGTAAAGTCTAATGAAGTACTTTTATGCATCTATAGTTATTATGTGCATTTTGGATGAACTGTTGTTACCTGAATAGATTTATTTGTAGATTCAAAAATTTCCTTCCTCCACGAAAAATTCTAAAATTTGTTTCCTCCATGCTATCAGCCGTGGCCTCAGATTACCTCTTGTTCTGGTGCAAGGCAGAGATTGTGAAGTTGTGGTGAGCTGTTAAACTTTTCAGGCCATCCGTTCTTATTGAGACAGCTCGTTGCCCTCTTACTATCTAATTGACGTGTGGGTGAGCGATGACTTACAGTAGAGACTTTCGACAGGCAGTCCGCCAAAGGGAATACCAAGGAAGGCAAATCAATATCGATAGAAACTGACTCAAATTAGAGGAGCTGACAGCCACTGCTAAACAGTCTGGACGTGGTGCTGCTAGATCGCTATGACTGAGATTTTAAATAGTGGACAGTCAATATGTGCTGCATGGAAATCATTTGGAGTTTAGGTATTGCATGAATATGATCAAAACCAAAAGTACCATATGCAGAGCTGGAGAACACTATATTTGCTTTACTTCAGGGGATTCATTTAACCAGAACAGAAATTTGTTTGCAGTTATAGGCATTATAGGTGTCAAATGCTTATCTAGTCTTTTCTCGGTTAACAATGATAAGGCGACTGCAGCTAATGGCCTTGGACTGAGTAGAGTCCTCATCAAAACACTGTAACACTTCAAAAGTTTTCAGACAAAATGGCATCGCTTTCAGCGTTGAAGAGTTTTCACAATGTGCTTAACTCTGGGTGGCTGTCTTTTTAGAACATGGGGTTACAGCCTCTTTTAACACTTTCAGGGCACTTTTAAAGCAACGTTTCACACTTGTTATTTCCAAAGAGGGTAAGAACGGCTTTTAGCCCAGTGTTTTGAAACCCTGCTAACAATGAATTGCAGTGGTAAAGGTAGGTATACAGTACAAAATGATCTTGTACAAGTTTTTCTGTCATCATTTACTCATCCTCATGTCATTCGAAACCTGTATGACTTTCTTCTGTGGAACACAAAAAAAGATGTTTTGAAAAATGTCTGTTTTTCTTTTTCACTGAATTAGGAAATTAGTACAAGTTTGGAACAACATGAGTAAATTATGACAGGGTAAACTATTCCTTTAATAGTGTTTATTTACACACTGTACAGGAGCAGAAGCTTTCAGTTGCCGTGTTTAAAAATTAAAGGCAAATTGCAAAAACAATTAGAATGTATTTCATTCCCCCCCCCCCCCCAGATTATTAGTTAGAATTTTGCTCTGTTGTGGATGATACTCTTTATGATGTTCCATGTGTCTGTAATATTGGGTTAATTTTGAACAACAGTTAACAAAACTTACAACAAAAGGGTTTTTTTTCCCTTTGTAATTGCCTGCTTGTCTTCTCATTTCTCTCTCTCTCTCTCTCTCTCTCTCTCTCTCTCTCTCAAAAATAAATAAATAAATAAAAAATTGAATTATATATTTGCCTTGACCAAAAATAATCATAATTTTGACCTGCAGTTTTGAATTTACACTCGTTGTTAGTCAAGAATTACAAGATCAAAAAGACGTTTTGGGGCTTTTTAAAAAATACAGCAGGTTTAGCCTCCCATCCATGAATCTCTAGTGGTGTACCTGCATGTTACTACCAGAGGTGTAAAGAGTACCTGAAAACCATACTTGAGTAAAAGTACAGATACTTACAGTGAAAATTACTCCACTACAAGTTACGTCACCAATTCCAAAACAACTTGAGTAAAAGTATTAGAGTATCTGATTTTAACAGTACTTAAGTATTTTACTTATACTAAATATAGGCTCAAAGATGCACTAGTCAAAGAGACATGCCAGTCAAAAACTGTAACGTTGTGGAGAAGCTGGGGAAAACAGGCAGAGGCAAGGATCTATGTGCAAATATTTCATGGAAAAACTAGAACAAACAATAAGCCAAAAACCACAGGCAAACAGACAACCTTTACATTCAACAACTCACAAAGAACTAAAGAAACACAAGGTCTGTATATATATATATATACAGGAAGCTAACAAGCTGAACAAGATAAGATACAAACTGACTACAAACACCACGGGAGACAGGAAGTGAGATAAAAGTCCAGGACAAGGCACAGAAAATGCAACAAAAACAAGAAAGAGCTGATTTGTGAGGAGAGCAATCACACTTATTTTCTAAAACCAAAATAAAACTGAACACCTCAAAATTGCAAAAAAAACAAAAAAAAAAAACAAAAAAAAACAATAACTCAAAAAGGTCTCTTCAGTATAAAGGATAAATAAAATAATGTTGAGTAAAATTAAAAAGTCAAAGTCTTCTTGCACTGGATGTGCTGGTTTCGGCCTCATTTCCAGCTGCAGTCATGTCCTCATCTCATATATAAAACACATGTGATTAACAACTACTTTCTAAGGAGCTCACATTCAGGTAAAGTAACCTTGTTGACAAGTTTGGGTGAGTAAAGGCAAAATGCACAAGATATAGTACTTTCAGTGCCCTGTAGTTGGCGATATCACATCTATTGTAGCATAAATAAACTGCTGCAGAAAAGCTAGGTACCATGCAAAATGTAATTTGTAATTGCAACACTCATTTCAAATGTAGTGGAGTAAAGAGTACAGATACTCGTTCAAAAATGTAGTGAAGTAGAGAGTAAAAGTTGTTAAAATCTTTGATACTCAGTACAACTACAAAGTATCCGAAGAGATACTTAAGTACAGTAATTAGTTACATTTACTCAAGTACTTTACACCTCTGGTTACTACTAAATGCAATAATGATAGATGCTTTTCACAGTGTAAATAAGCTGGGGGGGGGGGGGGGGTGTTTATTTAATTTTTTATTTTTTTTTTGCTTTTTTAACACTTGTTTAAACATCCACTGCCAAAATGAAAATGTTGAATGGTAAATGTGTTAACTGAAGTGAAGGAGAGTATTCACACTTCCATTTTACACATTTGCCAAACTTTTTGTGTGACTTACATTCCATTCATGGTACACATTTATATCAGTTCATGCTTTCCCCGAGAATTGAACCCATGTCCTTGGTTGGCTTTGTTAACGTCATTTTATTTGATATGCAGGAGTAACTTGCAAGAGCTAAAGCAGATCTTCTCATAGTGTTTTTACAGATATACACACAAACATTTGAAGAGGTTGCATGTCCTTCACAAGCTGTATTTGTCCAAATTTTCTGACATCAAAATTGTTATGTTTATCCAGAATTTAAGATTAAACTTTCAAAAACAAATGTCTGACCATAAAATTCTGAGATGATGGGCGAACTAAGACAGAGATGAAATACCAAGAACCAGTGAAATTAACTGGTTATTTACAACTTTGACAAAACATTTGATACTGTATAGATCAGTGTTCAGTACAGCAAAAGTGAAAAGTTGTCCATTTGCGATGCTTGACAGATGGATGTGGAATCTGCCAACACATCTGATCCAGCTGTTGATGAACTTTCCATCTCTGATGCACACATGCTCTCCATTTCATCATGCCAGGTTGTTTCGGACCCTGTACACTCCAAACATCCAAGCTTCCTTCCAGAAGGAATGATAGCCTGCGTCTGTTATCACCGTGCTGGGCCTGTCAGTGTTGATAAAGGGTCTGTTTAACAGTTAAACAGCTATGGCTGAGAGGAGAAAGATGGATTGGGATTTGTTTGCGCCCCAGTGGGCATCCTAAGAGTGACATTGCAGGCACTGCATATTTCATCTCGACATGGAAACATTCTGTGCAGCACAAGCCTGTAAGGCACTTCTGGATGCTGAATTTGTTTAAGGACTAATACTGCTGGTCCTTCTCATGGTAATTAACAGGCTTACATGAGATGCTGCACTCATTATATAAAGGTTGGGATTTTTCCCCCCTTTTTAACCAGCTCTATAGTTTGTCTTTGATGAGTCTTGCCTCTTCATTTAAAACACTGGCTGCCTTTTAAAAAAGCCTTTCCCATATCCATTGAGTTCAAAGTGTGCAACACCACAAGATTTCCCAAAGGAAAAAGCATGCTCTATTTCATAGTAGGCCATGCATTACAGTATTTCTGGGTGGTAAAATGGACACATATGGAATTTCCTGGAGCACATGACGTATGGGCCTGTTTATATGTGCTGTGCTGCCGTGTTTTGTTTCTTTCTCTTGGGCGAGATACATCTCAGGTTGTGACCCATTAATCTTCTGGAGAGTGGTAATAATTGCTGTCTAGCCCCCTCAAACATGTCTCTGGCACTCAATACTTCTTGTTTCATGTAAAAATAATTAGTGGGGGCCTGAAGTTCACGAGTCTCTTCAGCATCTTTTTACCATGAGAGGAGCGGTTATTTCAATCACTATCAGATACCTAAACTTGGTAAGCAATGGTTCAAAACAGCAAATTGTAGGTTAGCAATGGTCAAAACAACAAATTGCAGATGCTTTTGATTGGGCAAAGATGAATTAAAGGGAGGCACGAAACTCATCTTCCTTGATTACCGTAACAATAATTAGGGGTGTCAGTTATATAAAGTTTTTTTCTGTCTATCTATCTATCTGTCTATCTATCTATCTATACGTACTGTGTGTATGTACAGGTATATGTTGTAGATACATTACACACACACACACACACACACACACACACAAAACACACACGCTACCATTCAGAATATTTATTTGATCAAAAATATAGTAAATACAATAATAGTATAAAATTTTATTCCAATTTAAACTAATAGATTATAATAGTTTTCTATTATAAAATATTTTAAAATGTAATTCCTGTAATAGCAAAGATGAAGCTATTACTCCAATCTTCAGTGTCACATAATCCTTCAGAACTCATTCTGATGCTAATTCGCTGCTCAAGAAACATTTCTTCTTTCTTCTTCTTCTTGTTCTTCTTATTATCATCAATGTTTATACAGTTAAAAACTTTTTTGCAGGGTTCTTTGATGAATAAAAATGTCAAAAGAAAAAGCATTTATTTGACTTTACTGTCAATTTTGATGTATTGAATGCATCCTTGCTGAATAAAGGTATTAACTAATTAAAAATAAATAAAATAATAATCTTACTGACCCCAGACCTTTGAATGGTATAAAATGTGATTAAGTGAGTATTTGTATTTTCTTATTTTCTTTTAAGTTACGTCTTCACTGTACTTTAATGCAGTTTGTTCAGTTTTATCCATTCAATATTTTTCACTTACTGTAATTGTATTTATTATAAATAAGGTTCAGATATGACTTCTTATTGTATGGATAATACGGATTTGTTTAATTACATATTGTGTTTAATTGCATAATTATAAAATGGTAGCATGCTGTGCCAATACAATGGATATCGTATATTTACACTAGTCAGTAACAGCGTAACATCCTCTTGGCAGACCTACATGTTAACCACCCATCTCAACTCTTCCCTGTATAGATCAGTTACAGCTCATGAACAGTGTACTTCATCCCATTTGAAATGAAGAGAGCATGTCCAATACATGACCCCGGGCCTCCTGTTGGCTTTAATGGTACGCCAAAGGTTTATGAGTGGAATTCTGGTGTTGGCCATCAAGCAGTGGTGGGTTTAAAGCACAATACAGTTAAGGTTTACGGTTGAAACCCAGTGGAAATTGATCGTGGTGAAGCTGGGCAGTTTATGATGTAACATAGCTTTTATGGCGGTACAGAAGGTCACCCCCTCAGATGCTAGTTTTAGAATGGGAGGACAACCTCAGGGGGTAATTTACAGAAAGACAGATGGCAGCCCAGCTGCTTAGTTGCTTCCTCTGAGGGAATATTGGCAGGTTTGACAGGTGTCCATGAGCAGCAGGTACTCCTTGAGTGTCACAGTGTGTTTGCAGGTCCTGTGATGCAAGCCTTTTTGATCATTCAATAATCATGAACATTGTGAATACAGTGTACGCAATAACAGTAGAAAAGCCAGATGCAGAAAAGATGACATGACAACACGATGCATGAACAAGCACTCTATATTTGTATCACTGGTCAACCTATATGATGCAGCATTTCATAAAACGTTTGGCAGAGTATAATTTGTTTTAGCGGAATTGAATGTCAAGAAGTTGACAGATCCATTAAAGATTTATTTCAGTGGTATCACACTTTGACTTTGTATGCCTTTATTACATTTTGCAAGATTTCTTGAGGATGAAGGTTTTGTTCAAACTGCAGGTTGGGATTTTTTTTCTCCAGTCAGAGGAGACACATGAAATGCTTGAAAAACTTTTATTCTATGCATCTTAAGCCTGTATTCCCTGTTTAATGCAGATAACATCTTGCATTTTGCCTTATTCATTTAGGCAAAAGCAGCTGAAATTAATTATCAAAATTTTGCTGCTGTTTTATCTTCTTTTTAAAAAAAAATATATTCAATAAAAAATCTCTTTCAGAAGTTCTTCAAAACCATCCGATACCACTGTGCGACTCCAGATCAGGAAGTAGCGCAACACAATCCCATCAGGATGCGTATCTCTGATTCCTCTACACAGAGATGGTACTGAATCTAATTAAGTCTTTGAAAATCTCTAAAATTAATCAAGTCTAGCACACCTGTAGTAGGTTTTCAGGGACATGTTAGTTGTCTTGTCTAGGGATGTGCCTGAGAGTAGACTAGCTAAATGAGATAATTAAACCTCAGGGTGTAACTGATGAAACCACGAGTGTAGGAACGATCTTAAAAGTTGGGGAGATGAATTATTAGTCTGCTTCATGAATATTAATAAGCTGATGTAACATTCACCAAGTAGTCTTAAATGATTCGCTGTGAGGCAGGTAAGTGGGCACTGGCCTTATTAGAATTACAACTAACCGCTTGCTCATTTCTAAAAGATTTCTGAAAGGGGGACTTGTCCCCCCAAGTTATAATGGTTGATACACCCCTGTGTAAAATCCTTGTGATCCTGCAGCTTTCTGTGGAAATAGAGTGAATCAGACAGACTTGGGAGACCAAACCACTTGCTCTACATGAGGTGTGCTTTGTATTTTAACACAACACAAACCTAAGGAAACTGAGGGGTCCCTGAAGATACAACAAAGCAGATTTTATTGCTGTCAAGCTCAGACCAGCTTTTCTACTGATATGTCACTTAAAATCAGCTTTTTGTATACACACTTTGGGAGTTTCCTTAAAGCTTTTTTTTTTGCTTTGTTGTATTTCAAAACTGTACTAAGAATATGAATATGTGTTCTGCTCAGTTATAAATAAAATCTGTGGCCATCCAAGATGAGTTTGTTTGAGCATTAAACGACTTGCTCAGCGATGGATTCTTTGCAGTGAATGGGTGCCGTCAGAATGAGAGACCGAACATCTGATAAAAACATTACAGTAATCCACAAGTAAGTAACTAACACAAGTATACGTTGGAAGCAATGATCTGAAATTTAAAAAAAAAAAATGTAATGATGGATTTGTTTCTTTTTCTTTTTGCTTCACAATATGTTAATTGATGGGCTGGAGTCATGTGGATTATTGTTTTATCAGCTGTTTGGACTCCCATTCTGACGGCACCCATTCACTGCAGAAGACCCATTGGTGAGCAAGTGATGTAATGCTAAATTTCTCTAAATCTGTTCAGATTAAGAAATCAACTCATCTACATCTTGGAAGGCCTGAGGGTGAATACATTTTCAGCAAAATTAACATTTCTGGGGTGAACTATTCCTTTAAAAAACACTTTGGGCTGTGAACTGAGAAAGCGCAAATGACACGTTTAAAAATGGTTGGGCTTTACACTGATTTTTATAGCTTTAAATTCATCAAAATGGTTTCCATCATAAATAATCACCCTCCATGATATAATTTTTGCAGTAACAGTAATATTCCTTAGCTGCTGCCATATTGTATTTTTACTATCCTCAGAAGGAAAAACACTAAACAGTACACAGAACACAACTGGAGATAGATGTGTAATTTTGCATGCATAATTAGAGGACATGATTATTTCCCATTAATATGTTGAGCGAGACAGAGTCCTGCTGTGTGGTATTGATTGTGTGGGATTCTTATTAGCTGGCTGAATTAATGTGCATTGCTGTCTTGCTGACTTTTGATCTTGTTTTATCTTTATAATTGCCCGTCAGGAGAGAGTTGACAGTTATAGACATCAAGAAAAATCCATTTCTCTTGAGTTTGCACACATTGTTTACAAGGACACAGCAGCAGCAGCTTGTGTCAAGAATCAGTCGTGGTTTTTCTCATGGCTGACGTAAGTGGCGTGTGTCAGGTGTTAATGTGTGAGGAACGAATTAAGAATAGAATAATTGTCAGTAGTACTGTATATTTACAGTCAGGAAGCCTGTTTAATTTTCTTTGTGTCTGTGTTTTTGGAACAGGGATTTTATGACAGGATCAGCGGAATCATTTACAATAATTTCATAATGCATGTTTGTGCTGGATAATGAAAAAATGGGAAAATTTTCCACCAGCCTTGCAGCAATAGCCATGACCTGTTGTATCAAACAACATGAAAATACTAAAACAAAAGTATTTCACAGCCTGCTCAGAATATTTCTGAATACTTTTTATACATGGTGAATATGATTCAACTCACCTCTCACAGAATTCATATACCTTTATGGCAGTTCCTGATAGGTCAATTGATGTGGTGCACTGCATCTGTTGGACTCACTCACAATTTGTGATATCACGAAAGTCCTTAACAGGAGTGAAGTATCGGTGGTGTTTTAAACACTTTAATTAATTTTGGCTTTTATGTGCTTTTTCATCTGATAAATAGAACTGTCAATGATAAAAGGAAAAAAATGTAGTTTATATATATATATATATATATATATATATATATATGAAACAGTGTGAAGTCTGAAATATATATATATATATATATATATACACACACACACACACACAGTGCCCTGCAGAATTATTCAAACCCTTTCATGTTTTTTACGTTTTGTTATGTTGCAGCCTTACGTTAAACCGCTTTAAATTACTTTTTTTCCCACAACAATCTACACTCCACACACCATAATGACAAAGCAAATAACATGGTTTTCAACATCTTTGCAAATTTATTATACATAAAAAACATAATAGTTCTTACATAAGTAATCATACCCTTATCTGGGACAGTTGAAATTTATCTCAGGAGCATTCATATTGCTTATAGATGTTACTGCACTTCAAGTGAAGTTAACCTTTGGCAAATTCAATTGAATGGATATGATTTGGAAAGGCACACATCTTAATAAAAGGTCTAACAGCTGAAATGCATATCAGAGCAAAAACCAAGCCCTGGGGTCAAACAAACTGCCTGTAGAGCTCAGAAACAGGATTGCATCAAACCACACATCTGGGGAAGAGTTCAGAAAAAAAATTCTTCTGCATTGAAGGTTCACAGAAGCATGTACTCTCCATTACCCTTAATGGAAGAAGTTTTGAACAACCAGGACTCTTCCTAAAGCTGGCCTCCTGGACAAACTGAGCAATTCATGGAGAAGGGTCTTGTCTAGACTGGTGACCAAGAAGCTGATGGTCACTCTATTTGAGCTCCACAATCATATGTGGAGGTAGGAGAAACCTACAGAAGGACAAACATCACTGCAACACTCCACCGATCAGGGCTTTATGCTGGTGTGGCCAGATGCAATCCTCTCCTCAGTGAAGACACAAGAAAACACACTTGGAATTTGCAAAAAAGTACCTAAAGGACCCTCAGACTCTGAGAAACAAGATTCTCTGGTTTAATGAACTGCAATTCAGTTTGAAGGAAACCAGCTCTGCTCATCACCTGCAGAGTACCATCCCAAAAGTAAAGCATGTTGGTAGCGGCCTCATGCTGTGAGACTGTTTTTCAGCAGCAGGGACTGAGGGACTCATCAGAGTAGAAGAAAAGCTCAGTGCACCAAAATATAGAGAGAGCCTTAATGAAAACCCAGTCCAGAGCATTCAGAACCTCAGACTGGGCAGAAGGCTCACCTTCCAACAGGACAATGACCCTAAACACACAGCAAGAGTGGCTTATAGACAACTCTGTGAATGTCCTTGAGTGGCCCAGCCACAGCCTGGGATTGAACCCAATCAAATATTTCTGGAGAAACCTGAAAATGTGTGTCTGTCCCATCCACCCATCCATCCCGACAGAGCTTGAGAGGTGAAGAGATGAGGAGAAGAATGGCAGATAATTGTCCAATTCTGATGTGCAAAGCTTGTCGTATCATACCCCAAAAGACTTGAGGCTGTTCAGGTAAGTACTGACTTAAGGGTATGAAGACTTATGCAAAGTACTTATTTCAGTTTTTTTAAAATAAATATACAAGGTTGTGACGATTCTGTTTTTGCTTTGTCGTTATGGTGTATGGAGTGTAGATTGATGTGAAAAAAAAGTAATTTAATGCAGTCTAACATAAAGCTGCAAGATAAAACGTGAAAAAAATGAAGGTGTTTGAATACTTCTGTAAGGCACTTTATATATATG
Source organism: Tor tambroides (assembly GCA_021397915.2). Lineage (NCBI taxonomy): Eukaryota > Metazoa > Chordata > Actinopteri > Cypriniformes > Cyprinidae > Tor > Tor tambroides. Next base: position 16,546 of record JAFVLL020008538.1, read on the forward strand.
TATATATATATATATATATATATATATATATATAACAAGGGTGTAGATTTGGTTTGGGGGGGGGGTTGTGGTTGTGGGTGTGCTTACTGATATTTCTTATTTAAATCGTTTTAAATCAGCTTTGTTATATGTATATATGTTAGATGTATATGTATATATTATATCTATCAAATGACTGTTAAAAAATAAACAATAGTGGAAATGACTGCACACTGTAATTGATTACAAATTCAACTTCTACAAATAGTTTATTTTGAGATTTTTTTCATGCCATTGTAATGCACTACTCCTTTTGAAAAGGAAACATAGTAGTCAACTCTTGCAGAACTATAAACTTGGAATTAGGATACATCAGACACACTGGTAGACACTTGAGAACAGATGTTATTGCTTGGTGTCGTACCGTCCATCTTGTTTGACAGAGAGGCTTTAGAGTGCTTGAGATACAATGATCTGCCGTAGCAATCTGGTTAAACATTTCTTTGAATTTACCAGACAAGCCACACAAATTTCCAAGCTGATGCATCCAGTCAAGAGAATCTCTCAGCAGTTTTGAAACTGTGCATGCCTTTTGAGTGACTAGGTTTACACAATGTGCTCCACAGTGCACATATATAAAGATAAAGGCTGTTTCTTTCGAATTACAGCCTGTGCTCCCGAGTATTTGCCAGACATATTGGCTGCACCATCATATGTCTGGCCACGCAATGCAGATAATGGCAAATTTAATCGAGAGAGTACATCTATTGCCATTTTTGCAAGACACTCTCCTGTAGTTTCTGTCACTGCATAAAAACCAGTGAATTCCTTTTGAGGAAGCAAGTTGTGGTCAACATAACAAAGACAAACAGACTCTTGATCTGTGCCAGACACATCTTGTGTTCCATCAACAATTAAGGAAAACTGAATGACAGGAAGGGATTGAATGGTATCAGTTATTCCTCTGATGATGGCATTGCTCATTATGCTGAGTATATCATTTTGAATTTGAGGATTTGTGTAATTATGCTTTTGTGCTAGCCAGTTGTAAAGGGCTGGATCATCTGCTGCTTTGCATTTTAGAAGTTGGGAAAAATTTCGCCTCTTCAGTATGACCTCTCAATGCAATACCTTGTCGAGCCAAATACTGAATACACCCTACAATCTTGAGCAGTACATTTCTTGCTTCCTCCTGTTGTCTAGAAACAACTGAGGAGAGCTGTGAAGCTATGCTGTTTGTTTCCTGAGCATACACAGTTGTTGCATGGCAGTGGGAGTGACTTTTAGCATGAGGTGTAAACTTTTCGACTGCCTTTTTCCAATTCCTAAAGCCAGTGCTCACAAATGCAGGGTCTAACTTAGAAGCGAGCATTGTTTTCTTTGAGAGGACTTTTGCGCAATAAAAGCATAAAACACATTTTAAAGTGGCACTGTAATGCAGCCAAGGAAACATCTGAAACCATTTTTGCTGAAAGCGCAAGACATAGTTTGCTCTAGTCTGTACTACTATGAACTTGGGATCAGGATGTGCAGGCTTCAAGCAAGTGGTGATTTCTGAATCTTGAAATCCTTCACTGTCCCTGTTTCCTGTGCTCAGCTGGTCCCTAACATTTGGGTCACCCTGAAACTAACATGACAAAAACATTGTTACACACTAAATAACTCCCTGGTATATTGTATATAGTTGCAACCTGTAAATTGCATACATATATTTTATCATATCAATAATTCTTCCCTATTAGTTACCTGGTCATCTGAAATATTACTTACCTGCTCATATGAACATAGCAGATATTTGGGGTGTTGTAATTGCTAGTTTTGAATATTCACATCCCCCCCACAAACTACACCCCTGATGTATAATAATCAAATGTTTCAGTCAGTAAGGTTTTTATTCAGTTTGAAAAAAGAAAAACGTTTTATTCAGCAAGGGTGCAGTAAATTAATAAAAAGTGACAGTACAGACATTTATAATATTACAGAACTTTTATTTTGTTTTTAAGAAAACAGCTATTTTAAAATGTAATAATATTTTCATAATATTGATGGTTTATGGTCATTTTTATTGAATAAATACAGCCTTGGTGAACATTAGAGACTTCTGTCAAAAACATTACAAATCTTAGTGGCCCCAAACTTTTGAAAAGTATGTATTTTAATTATTGTATGAATGAATTGCTCCATAATGCCATTGACTCACATCTGTCATTTATATGTATATATATATATACATACATATAAACCTACATGTGAAGGCTAGAGATGTAGGTTTTGGATCTGTAAACCTTTGACATCTTAGCTTTAAATCAGGAAAGCAGTTAAGCTTGCAAATCTAACCACTGAATCATAACAGTTTTTTTTTTCCCCCTCTGTCCTTTTTAGGCGTATATCCCAGAGTAACGACAGAATCGATACATGCAATTGCCCGGGAACTGATAAGATTTTAACACTGTTTCACTTGGGCGATCCTTTTAAATACATTATCGCATGCTGAATCCAGTTCTCCTTGGTTGTAGTTGTGGTTGACTGATGAGCCTTGACAGATTTGGACAAACAGCCGTCCCTGCCGACATATAGTCAGAGATCAGACGCTGTTCAACAAACAGAGGCGAGACTTCAAAGAGTGTGACAGTTCCAGCGTTACCTGTCATCTTGGCCTGAACAGCCATCAATTAGGTTCAAAGAGAGGCTTCTGGGAAGTGTTGCACACCAGAAGCACTCAGGCAGGTGCTAAGGTGATGTGATTACATTATTTTGCCACTTAAACATTCACAAAATGTGCTAAAGAGATTACGTACGCTTGCAGACTGTGGAGAGGAACATGAAATGTATCTCGGTGAGCCACAGGAAGTGGACCGGAGTAATAAATAATAACATAATAGTTTATTAAACCAGTAAGAAGGTTATAGTAGTCCACTAAAGCCCAAGAGATTTCAGCCCTTTGCCACTCTTTAGCTAACCTATGGTTTGCTCTCTGCAGTCTCGAGCAAAGGGCATCTATTATTTATTAAATAGACTCCTGGGGAGATGGGCTACATTGTAATGTGTGCTCATCTTATTAAAATTGGCCACCTTGAGTCAAAGATTTACAGGTTTCATTTCACATAGGCATGTGGACGTCAAGCAGAGTGGACCAAATGGAATAGATTACTTACCACTAAAGCACAGACTTCTGGGTGTTTCTATGGTGCCTTTATTGCTCCAACCATGTGATCGGAGACTTGTGAACGTGCTGTGGTGGCTGATACTGTATTTCTACACAGAGTGAACAGGAACAGACTCTGAAAAATGGCACGTGGCTTCATCAGATCACAAGATTGCTGGAATGGTAGATTGGATTGAATTGACCGGACAGATTCGTTCAATCAGAGCGTTAGAACGTTCCCCTCCTGTTGTTTTGAATCATTCAGCTTCAATGAAATGATAAGCACTATCAAGTCTCACTTGGCATTTTGTATTCATCATGTCATATATTCAACTTGAGTTGTTCTAATGTATCTTTCTGACTTAGTGGGAATACAGTAAGTGTGTTTCTTGTGCTTATTTTGTTTCGCAACATAACATATGACCCTCACTGTGACAGTTAGGTGCTGTCCAAGGGCAGTAATTTACAGCTGACACTAATCTTTCCTCAAGGCTGTAGTGTTGCCCTCTCTAATTCAGGGTCACTTTGACTCCTCAGCTGCCTTGACTGTTATCTTTCTATATTCTTGTTTACAGTAATGACTGATCTCTAACCTCTGCCCTATGGCAAAAGCGATGAAAAACGTGATGTGTATTCACTAAGTCGTTGTGCACAAAAACCTGCATATTACTCATTATGCACGCAGAATACAGAATACAGCGCTTTGTTTTCAAAGTGATCTATAATCACTTCACTCCAGCTCCACTCTGGGTTTCTCGCGCTTCGCTCGATCCTTGGTCATGTGATCCTTCAAAAATCATTCTAATATGCTGATTTGGTGCTTTCAGAAACATTTCTTATTGTTATGAATGTTGAAACCAGTTGTGCTGATTAATGTATTTGTAGGAATTGTGTCACTTTTTTCAGGATTCTTGATCAATAGAAAGTTCAAATGAATAGCATTTATTTGAAAAAATATTTACATAATCTGTAACAAATTTTGGTATACCCACAATCCTGTTAAACTTCTTTTTCACTCATTTTCATTAAAGATTATCATTTTTGATATATTTCTTTCCGATAATGTTGCACAAACTAGTAATTCAGAACATTGGGAGTACATAGTAAATTCTTGCCTGAAATTTCACATTTGTCCACTAACATGCATGTTACTGTTTTAATGGAGCTCCACATATGATGAATCAACTGCACCTCGAGTTTTTGAGTCACTGTCAGTCTTTACAGTGCAAATGCACCTTTGTTTTACAGTATGCAATTGATTTTCTAGCTGGTATAATTAATTCTTAGACCTTTACTACAAAATAAAGGGCCAGTACATGGAGACAAAAGGCTAAAAAATAGCTAAGTTCAACTGAACGATGCATTCATGTATATTTATCAAGAGTGGAACAACTTTCATATTCAAGGCTTGGAGGAGTCTTTTGAGATAAGAAACACGAGTCATGACTCGGTAAAGTTATATGAAAGCGTTTAAGTGAGACTTTAATCGAATATGCTGATGATTCAGCATTCAGCGTTCTGACTCAGTGATAAGCAACAGGAGTAAATTCTTAACGCGTTTGTGAATTGAGGCTGCACAGCATTCAGAAGTGGTGTGTAGGAGCCTCTTGTATAGGTTAATGGATTGCATTTTTCAGTCAAGAGAAATGTCTATTCACAGATAAGGCATTTTAAATTATTTCAACCCCGGAACCCTTATTAGCATAGGCTTTACGTACAACTTATGAAATCCAATTATCAAAGTAGAAGTATATAATTTGCACATTTTCTCTATAATTAGCGTGCTCTGAAATAGGCTCTAAGTGATGGGCTCTGTCTCTGGAGTGAAGAGGTTAAAGACCTTTCAGCACTACTGCTGCTTTCTAGCCATATCTGTGATTTTCATCTCACCCAAAGTGGATTTAGCGCCTTCTTTTTTGATGCGGGACTTAACGCCATCTTCCCTCATGTCTCCCAGGACAGAGTTATCAAAAACTATCCCCCTGAGTCGATTCATTAGGAATTCTAATTCTAAGGCTAAGTCAATGATTCATTCGTAGTGGTGGTCTCCGTCTCCATTTCAAGGTCATGAATGTTTGCTGGACAAATGAACCTTGACACAACAGGTTCCAGCTTCAGGGATTGTCATACACTCAAACATTTCCATTTCACAGCTGATTTCCTCAGACCATCTCGAGAGATTGCCAGCTCGTTCACCCCCCCCCCCCCCAACTATCCTCAGTGTTTTTTGAGGAGTGAAAATGGTGGCTAGCTTTGTACTGCTCAATACTGTATTCTCATTAGGACCAGCAATTTGGCTACACCCACCCACCGGTGTTCAAGTACTTCCTCCACCAAGGCCTTTTACTCTCAAGCAATTGTATGGTATGTAATTTTCCAATGATCAACACAGTAATCACACAAACAGGCCTGATCTATGAGGAGATCTATATGCCCACCGAGGCCGGCGTGTCGTCCTCAGCACGGGAGATGGAGCGATAGCTGCCCCCCGTGCAGCCCGAGGAGCTTGTTTTCACTCAGCAGGGGTGGCGGCTCCTCGCAGCGAACGGGACTTTTTCTGCTGTCGGTGGGGGTGTTGTTGAAGCGCAATTACTGGCGAACAGAAGCTTCGACTACCTGCTCTCCAGGTAGCTGCTCACCAGACGAGAGATAGGAGCTCAGCCCGGCTCTCATCAAACCTCACACGGTTGTACAGTAGTCGAGAAATGAGGAAATTGTTCTTCACTGCTATTTCTGACATGCTTCTGGTGTTAAAAAAAATAACAAAAGGCTTTTTGTGGCTTTAGAAGCTGCTTTTGTTGAGGATGTCGAGCAAACGGCTCATCCGTTGAGCTGAATGGGGAAAAGCGGTGATTTCATGTAGAACATCTGAAAAGACACTCGAGTCTCTGAAGACTTGTCTCCCGACGGCGAATAAATGACTCGCGTATCTCACGCACCTGGTAAAAGGAGCGCTCCAACAGAGAGGGCGACGTGGCATGTGTGAAGTTGTATTAAGAATGGCAGCCGGCAGTTGCCGGTGACAAGAGAGGCTTGTTGAGGGCAAAATAAACAGCTGGTGGTGTGATCGAGGAAAAAAGACAGGGAAAAGTGTCCCGATTGAAGTCTGTGTGCAGGAAACACCGGGATTATGTAACCGAGGATGGACTTGTGGCATGACCGGTGTCTGAATCTTACATGGTGTTGTTATGTCTGTCAAGCAAGACTGTCAGGGGACAACAGATCAGCTTTGAGTCTAATGCCTTCTGACAATTTTGCTACAGCTCTTCATTTGCTCTGGTGCTGAGCATATGTCAGCTGTCCTACAGCGGCAGCGGACAAGAACACTTGTCAGGGGCATTTTTCATTTAGAACCATGAAAAATGAAAGATTAAAGAAACTTTGCCAGGGTCTACAGGTATGATTTAGGTGAGTAGACATATTAACATTACATTTTCATTAGCATGTAGCTCAGCTGCTAGAAAAGAATGTAACTTATACAGTAACAAGATACTTTTGTCAGCAAGTAGTGATGAACTACTTGGACATGCAGTCAGTAATTGCATGTAGGCCTATAATGCTGATCCCTCCTCTATAATGTGCAACACAGTTTAGTGAATTAAGCTATTTCTGGGTGTGGATGTTATTTGCAATAGGTTTCTCACTCTTGTTGGTCGTACTGTACCCACGGTTTTCTTGTCCAAAGTTGGAAGATTTTTGGTATTCCTTTTTTGTTATTTTTTCTAACATTCTTAATCCCTTGAACCATGTCCTTTGATTGCTATTTTTGGTGTACTGGTGATTTTAGATGAACTTTCAAAAAAGTATGCTAATGTTCTAGCTTTTGCCTGACTGATAGCTCACAGATGGATAGAAGTCTTCTAAACTTCCTCCCACCTTCTCTTGGTTAGAAGATTTTATGTATTTTCTATATATTGAAAATCCTCTACTTAATTTTATCAAGAATACACAACTTTGCTGATTTACTGTATAATGTATTTTTTTTAAACCTATGGATCTCATCTTTCTTTTATTTCATTAGTATATATAATTATTTAGTTTGAATTGACAATTCATGCGGGTGCTAATGTAATTTTTATTTTTATTTTTTTTATTTATTTTTATTTTTTTAAATGTACTTCTCTGATTTATTCTCCTCCTGGGGGCGGGTGGGGTTAGGGCCCACTGAGGATTTTGTCATGTTATAATAACAAAAATAATAATCATACAAAACCCACCACTAATGCAAATACTCAATTAAAACTGTGGAGGAAAAAAATAAAAATAAAAACAATTTAGTGAATTTAAAAGGTTCCATAAACCAGGTCAAAAGATTTAGTCACTGCTCAGAAATCTCTGTTTTGCTGGATATTTTTCTAGTTTTATTTGTTGGATTTAGAGAAAATTTATCTTTTAAATTTATTGTCACAGAGATCCTAATTTTTTGGACCATATAAATACTTCTTTGATAAGAAAATGTAAATTATGGCCTTAATTGTGGCCACTGTTGGCCTTGTGGATTAAAATTCAGTGTCACCCAATAAATATTAAAATGATTTATGGTAATTCCCCTTTGTGTTTATTTTGTTATAGTTTGAAATATACAACACAATGAAGTGCAAAATTTAAAATACAGGTGAAACACCTGTAAAAATGAAAACAGAAAGTTCATTAACATTAATATACTATATTGTGCCCTATTTATGTATGCATGTATGTATAGTATAGTATAGTATAGTATAGTATAGTATAGTACAGTATAGCCAGAAAATAAATTGTGATGGAACCGTAAAAATTTCCAAAACAGTTTTAATGTGACCTTCATATAACAAAAAGTTGAAATCTGTTTGAATAAGTTTTAAAAAAAAATCAACCCAAGGGACATGAAAGTCCCTGAATTTGAAGAAACAGCGACATATCATCTGACAGTTTAAAAAGATATTGCCCCTTCAAGAGCTTAAATGTAGTTAAGCTACTTTTTGGAGTGCTTATAAAAAGTTCCTTGACTTCAATTAAAAGTAGCTTGTAGATGTTCAAAGTATCTTCAACAAGACAGATAGACAGATAGATTTTTACTTTGTACAAAGCCAAAATTAGACCTATTTGCTCTAAATTTTGCTTCTCTTGCTCTTGCGTGGTAGGATATGTGAAATAATAATAATAATAATAATAATAAAAAACCTACGGAAGAGTGAGTCATGTAAAGTGAGTAGGGTTGACTGAACAAGTTAGATTAGCCACAGGGGAAAACTCACAAAATACCTCCAGCCGAAGGAGGTCATTGAAGAATTTGCAAACCATGGTGTAAGACTGATGATCCTCTGTCCTGGGTGCAGCCACTGTGAAGGGACCTGACAGTGCATTAATATCTACATGGCTGGGATCTGTTCTTGTGAGAGGCTGAGAGCTCAGGCGTGGGTGGTGTGGAGACTGGGCGGACTGCGGGGAAGAGAGTGGGCCAGACTTCACAAACTCCAGAAGTAATGATTTGTTACCATCGTCTTGAGAGGGCAGCTCTGGTCTGGCTTTCCTTCTTCAGAATAAAAGAGAGAAAACAAACTCAAGCAGAACTGAGGGTAGGGTCCAGAGGTTATTACAGTTAACTAAAGCATTAAGGATACGTTTACACTACAACAACAATGTTGGGAAGGTTACATTGGAAATGTAATAGATTACAGATTACAAGTTATATTACCCTATTTAAAATGTAATAAGTAATGTAATTTCAATTACTTTATTAAAGCAATAGGTAACACTTTATTTTAAGGTGTCCTTATTGCACACGTTACATGTACTTACTATCATAATAACAATAAATTATGTGTAATTACATGCAAGTAACGCTAAACCAAACCCTAATCCTAACCCTAACCATGTAGTAAGTACATGTACAGTAGTTAATTAATATTACTCAGTACTTAAATGTATAATTACACCATAACAAGGACACCTTAAAATAAAATGTAATCAAGTAATGTAACTGATTATATTTGATTACTTTTCTAAATGCCGAGTGAATGTTTTTAACTGTTAATCATTTTCAAATATTTAAAGCCCACAGGTTTAACCTACAGTATAGTACTCAACATTGATTACTGTCAGACTTTCAAAATAAGAATATAATAATTGTAGTTTTAAATTATATTTTAAAATTACATTTTTGTAGTTTACTATAACAGTATCATTTTCAAAAACTTGCACTTTGGAACCCGTTTTCAATTTTTTTCAGGCCTCCAAAATGCTGTTGACATGTAAATGAAATAAAACGCCAAAATGCATAAATTGAGGGCAAAATGCAACTGAAACTGAAATATGGCTAAAATTATAATTAATAAACACGATATAGAAACAAAACAACTGCTAATGACAAAATAACACACACAACAAAATAACTGCAACTTTAACTGTAATTTTCATGAAAATGGAAAATATAAAAATAAAAAATAATTCAATACATCAAGACTATTATATTATATGACTTAGTGTAATCATACAGTGGTAGCCAAAACTGTAAGACTACGTTGAAAATGTCATATTTTATTTTAGTATTTTTATTATTATTATTATTATTATCATTATTCATCTTTAAGTGTGTAAAGCTTTAAGATATAAAAAAGAAAAACATAACATTGATGTCTTTTTTCTTCCTGACATTCATGGTAATTTTCAGCTTTTCACTCAAACTGTTATGCTGATCTAATAATTTTCAATGAAAATGTATGTATTAAATTAGAATGTTTTGAACCCCACTGTATATGAAACCTGAAGCTCCATGAAATCTGAGAGGTTTATTTTAGTCACAAACCATGCAAACTCACCTTCAGGGTTGTCAAGTTCATTTTGATTCTGCTCCACCATTGTTAATGTGGTAGGAGGTGAGAAGGTGAGCTGCTATACGACAGCTTGTGCACCTTACTTTATGTCTCTGGAATGCATGGAGGAAAACCAGGAAAGAAAAAAAAAACATTACATTGGTGTTGGTGATACAGGAAGGCTCTATATGTGTTTCACAAACACAGTTTATTTGTGGTCCCCTTCCAAGAGTTTTTAATGAGACTGCATGATGGGAAAATACCACTTTGAGTAAGTTTTGCCTCATCTGGGTAAACGACACAGCAATTAACTAATGCACGTCTGGATGAGGTGAGACACTGATGTGCAGAAGCCCGATTAATTGTGATTCACAGCAACCCAGCGCTGCTTAAATCTTTGAATCTGAAGGTTTTAAAGCCAGTAAACGGAGTAGATGCACCCTGAGGCTGTAGATCACAGGTGGTTGATTTGGAGGGTTGATAAGGTACCTCATCACACTTGATGGCAAAGCAAGCGTAAAATGAACTGTGCACCCAGTGTCACAAGGGCATTTCAGAGAGCCAGTCATGCGCATTGGCGTTTGTCTCTCTTTATCTGTAAACTAGCACAAATTTCACGGCCTGGGCTCTAAGAAGAATTGTGACGTGGGGATGGGTCGGATTGATCTTGAAGTATCAATACCTTCAATATTGATGTTGTGAGAGAAGCAATTGATGACCAAAAGTTTTAATTTGTTTATAGCATGAAAATGTTATGTGAAATGTTAAATGTTATATCTATAAGCTCTGATGCTGTCTTAAGTCAAAAAATGAACTGTGTTAGCACTTGTAGAATATGAACTAATGTTCTGTAATAGTTGTTAACACATATCTGCTAAAACCAGTGTTAAACCAGCCTAAGATGGTCTCCTGGTCTGGGTAGAAGGGTCTGCCTGTTGGTTTTATGGGGTTTTTGTCCAGTTAATGCAAGACCAGCTAAACTGTTAACATATTCTATCTTATTCCATTCTTACTCTTTAGTTATAATTGTTTTTTACTACTGTATATATTGATAAATGGTTACAACTGCCATTGTATTAGAAAATGTGAAAACATTAATAAAAATATCAGTATTGGAATCAATATTAGTGATATTGTCTTTGGTGATGCTTGGTATCGAATAAAAAAGAAAATAGCTGGTAATTTGTGATCAAACAGTGATCAGCTTGAAAGGAATACAACATTCAGCATTTACAACCCACATGCCCTCTTGTAAAGAAAAGTGAAGAAAAGTGCTTCTCCAAAGATCTAATAAACCCCAGATTTTCCTGGGTAAGTTGAGTTGAGGAGGTTACTGATTTCAAAAGTGCCTTTTGGATGTGTCACCTTAAACACTGTCTTGAGGGCTAGAGATGATTGAAATGCACAACACACTCAGCAAAGGGATTTATCCTCCTCCTCTCACTTTATCTCACCCTTCCCTTCCCACCGCTCTCATATTCTCCATCTGACTCTCAAGGAAGACAGTGAAACTTTTAGCTATCTGATGACACTTTTATCAGTTCACTTTTTGATCCCTCAAGGTTTATTTTGGAGAGGATTCACAGGCCTACCATTTCACCAACAGCCGCTAGAAATTGCTCATGTACGAACGCATCTCAGGGACGGAGATTTCCTGATTGCCCAAATCAAGTGGCTCATTCCAGAAACATTAGATTGTATCACCATGGAAAAAAGTGGAAAATTAAATTCTAAAGTTATTAATCATCAGATTTCCCGTCACACAGCACAGCTTGGGGAGAGAAACTTTTGACACTATTTACCTGTCAGGAATATCAGAAAGTACAATTATCACTGTCAAGTGCGAAAATAAACAACCACACACTGAAACTGAGCCGGTTCACGCAGCAGGTCTCATAGAGCTGTTCAGTCATGGCTTCATCTTGTGAGCCAAGACAGAAGGCTAATTCACCATGGCCTTTTAAATTTTATTTAATTTAATTATATTTTTGCATTCTTGGACTAAAGCCTTCTATTCACTCCATGATTTTAGCAATCCTATAAGATCATTGCAAACCACGCTGTGCAGCATGGATCTAATAAACATGGTTACGAATCACAGTTTGGCAGTTGTAGTTTTTATGTTTGCTGAATAAAAGTGGAAGCGACAAAAGAGGAAGGCGTAAGAGCTTGAGATAAGCTCTTATGATACAATATTTCGTATGGGACAGCCGAAAATAGTTCTGTCAGGACCACTATCGTCAATATGACTTATGATTAGCATACATTTTAGGTTGGGGGAATGGTTCTGTCCTGGGCAAACACTCCCTGCACATCCACGCAGCCTAGCATGGATAGGAGCAGGGAGAGCAGAATACCCCCCTAGGGTAACAGAACAGAACCAACATCAATGATAAAGTAGCAGATACCATTTCTACGTGATTATTTTAACAACATGATTCAGTGGTCTGACTCAATGATATATTCACTGCCAAGTCCTAACTGGACGAGAGGAGGTGCTGGGGATGGAGGTGGGTGATTAGTTCCTGAGCGAAGCGATTGCTGCTGAATAATGACTGAAGGGACCTTATGAAGGGAATTATGATTGGTGTCGTGATCCTATAGGTAGACGTGGATCAGCTGAGTGTCAGCTGATGCGAGCTTGACTAACATGGCCTGCCAGAACTATGCTATGCTTCCATTGCAGTGTGTTTTGGGCTTAAAATGTAGTTGGTTGGGATATATTTTTTTTTAAGGTTATGTTGTTATAGCATAACTACAAAAATAACTACTGAGTAATATTAATTAAGTACATATACTTACTATATGGATAAGATTGCTTGTAATTATGCATAATTTACTGTTATTAATATGGTTAACATTCTTTTACAGTATATGAGTTTCACATTCTAACAAATGAACTACATTCAGACCTCCAAACATGTATTTATAATATTCAGCTTATAATGCTCAAAAATGCAACAGCTTCGAAATTTGTTTGAGTTTGAGTATTGTAAAAGAAAATGAGTAATGTTAACCACAGCCCTTAATTTACACATAAATTGAAATCGATATTCTAAAAACCCATAGGAAAAAGGATACCCTTGGCTTGAAAATTCTAATTTTGCCAGAACGACTCAAAGCAAATATGAATATTAATATGATTTTGTGTGAGCGTGTGTGATTGGAATCATATCCTTTGGCGTACATATTCTTGCCAAAACAGTCAGATCCTGCCAAGGAACATCAGCAGGGGGCGAGGAGCCCACCTCTGGTCGGCAGGATAGGTCCAAAACCAATAGCGATGGGTGATGCAAACATGAAGCGACAAATGACAGATGTTAGAGACCTTTAAAGCGGAAGCAGTATTAAGAATGAATAAATGAATGAACAGATTATTTACATAACACTTGCTGCTATGAGTCTTTCTGACAGAACTACCACTTGTGCTACCATTTGTCTTTGTTACAACCTGAAGAGATCTATTGTGCCAATGTATTCCTGCAGCGATGCTTCTTTTCTTTCATAGTCCAAGCAGGTAGGTCATGAATATCAATATTAACATAAGAGAAAGGAGCAATAACAAGCCGGAAAAGAGTGCTCTCTTTCTCTCTCTCTCGCTCCATCTCTAAGCTCCCGGCCTACAGAATATGTTCTCATAAGCACTTTTATGCAGAATACGATTTGTATCAAGCGGGAGAGAAAACAGGCTGACAAACAACTGCTTTCAAGTCTACAGTACAAATCCCCAGTTCCATCCCCTCCAACTGTGTGTCTGAGAAGGAGAATGATGAGGAACGGCTTCTTGTGTCGACAATGCCTTAATTTCCCCTTTTATCCTCTGCTGATGTGAGCAGATCTCAAGAGGAAATGCACTGAGACAATTTAAAAGCAGCTGGCACCCAACAAGGCCTCTTGAAGGGGCTGCTAGCTAAATGTGCTCATATATATGCCTCTACTGTAAATAATATTTTGGAGATGGACCACTCATTAGTGTTTATTATTCTCACCACTCCAAAGGAGTAGATTGCATTCAGCTGGAAACCTCGGGTTGCATCCTCACGGTCTGAATGGCTCTGGCAGAGGCGAATGACAGTATTTACCAAGTAAATAGCTCCTCTGTTGATTCGGTATGACTTGGCATTAAATGCAGATTCGTTCATGCTTTTATTCCATAGCATATCCATCTATAAAAATGAGAGCTATTCATAATGAATCAGAGTTATTACTTTTGGGGCCCACATATGTATTATTCAACGAGAGCTTTTCTGATGCGGGACTGTGTGGATTGATGAAGTAGCTCCTGAAAGCATATCCTCTATTCTCTTACTTTTGTCTACAGCGTCTCATTAGCATGTCAGTTCATGCAGCTGTGTGTGGTATTGCACTGGGGTGCATTTACTAAAGAGGTCCATTTGCATGATAAAACAAGCTCGCTGATGACATGATGTAGATATGGTAATTACACCTTTATAAGCACGAGACCCTAGTCTTACAAATGTCTGAATGTAATAATAGAGCGCTTGGATGTATTTTCAGGATTGTAGATGCTTTGGCTCTAGATCCCACTTCATTGGATTCAATAGTCAAATGCCGTTAACTGAAACAGGCAAAAATAAATGGATACTGGTAGAAATGAGGGGTGAAAACATAAAGTTTTTTCAAAATCAGCTAATCAGTGAATGATTATTTGACTAATTGGACAAAGGTAGTCATGAATAGTTTTGAGTTCATTTGAACCAATTCGGATAGAGGGTGTTTACATAAGCCACTTTTTTTTTTCCCAAAACCATTTAAATTAAGGGAATAGAGCACAGGGAATACAATGTCTAGCTATTTTTACAAAGTTTTACTAACTATTTTTAACTTGACACAAACTTAAAAAACATGCAGCCTGTTGGGATGATTGTAAGGTCTGTTTTGGGTTTTGTTTCAGGTTCTTGTTATAATGTCTTTTATTTTGAAGTTCTGTTATAGTTCCTGTTTGTGTCATGCTTCCCTTGCCCTCATGTCTCTTTGCTATTGGTTCCCTTGTTCAATGTGTCATGTTCTGATTGGTTGTCATAGTCATGTGTCCTGTTTTCCCATTAGTTTTCACTGTGTGACCCTCATAGTTTGCTATAAGTTTGCTAGTTCTTGCATTTCGCCCAGCTGTACGTGTATTAACATTGTAACCCGCTGTCGGTGAGTCTAGTTTGTTCATGCCACGTCTGTTTCATGCCACGCCAAGTCTGTTTCATGTCAAGCCTGTTCATGTCAAGTCAAGTCTGTTTCAAGTCAAGTCTTCATCTGTTTGGATTCTGTTTGGATGTTTGGATTTCACATTGTAAATAAACTGCACTTGGGTTCATACTACGCTTGCCTCCAGTGGACTCCTCGTTACAGAATACACGACCGCAAAATGCTGCAGCCCAGCAGCGTTGGCCTCCTCTTACGCCCGTCAAGCGACAGGGCCCATAGAGGATTATATTTGCTGACTTTGTGGACTGTGCCATTTGGTCAGTTTAATGATGTGGCCTAAAGGACATATTTCACCATGGACTTAATGATTCTCTTAATTATCTCATGCCTCGCCATGCCCCTCACTGGACTCTGGAGACAATATATTGATCATGCTCTACTGTTGTCTGGATCATCGTTTGCTGTTGGTGTCGTGGAGGAGGAACACGACACTTCCTCCTAGCCTACTCATCATGTCTGGCCCCAGCCTGCTAACGTCATGCCACCACGCAAAGCCTGCTCACATCATACCACGCAAGGTCTGCTCTAATGTCTGCCACGCCCAAAGCCTGCCCACATCATGTCTGCCATGAGGCCTGCTGGCGTCACTGTGCGCTAAAGCCTGCTAACGTCACGACTGCTACACCAAGGCCTACGGCATCCATCACTACTCCAGGACCTGCTTACATGCCAGTTAAGTCAGAGTTTATTCCTGTCATATTTACCACTTCACAGCCTGATCATATTATGTCTGCTAACATCATGTCTGCTACCCCAGGGCCTGCTCACGTCATGCTGGCTACTCAGGAGATTCATCATAACATGGCTGCCATTGAAGAGCTACATCGCAAGATGGCCGCCACTCGAGAATCTCTTGAGAAAATGGCCGCCGTTCTCAAGTCTGCTCACGTCATGCCTGCCAAGCCAGCTTCTGCTCACGCCACGCCTGTCAAGCCAGAGCCTGCTCACGCCACGCCTGAGTCCCCTGACAAGATGGCCGCCATGCCTGAGCCTCATCGCAAGATGGCCACCGCGTCTGTTTCCCCGGCCAAGATGGCCACTACGTCAGAGCCTTGTCACACCACGGCTGTCACCAAAATTTCCCCAAGGGATTTTTTTTGGGGGGGGCTATAGCACCCAAGCTCCTGCGGATGCGGAGCTTGGGCCAGGACTGATCGCCAGTGTGATGGACCCACCACTGATGTCGGTGCGAGCAGCTGGCATCCCCAGGACCTCAGCACTGGCTATCACAGGAGACTGTTCCCCTGACCTCAGTGCTTCCTATTATGGCGGTCGCCATTTTGTGCGTGTGGGCTGCACACTGCACTCCTGAGGCCTCTCCTGTCCAAGAGTCTGCTTCTAAGGCCTCTCCTGTCCACAAGTCTGCTCCTGAGGCCTCTCCTGTCCACGAGTCTGTTCCAGAGGCCTCTCTTGTCCACGAGTCTGTTCCAGAGGGTGCGTAAATGCGAAATCACCAGCATCACTGTGCATAAGGGGTGGCTTCCGCTGCAGAACCTCCAGAGAGCGCGTCCACTCTGGGCCACCCAGAGATGGCGGCTTCCGCTGCGGGCCTCCCAAAGGTGGTGGCACCTCCCCTTCAGAACTCACGGTCTGCCTGTCGGCCACGAGGCTGTTCATGAACTCACGGTCTCAGCATCTATAATGACGGAGGCCGTTCTGGGCTCACGGTCTGTCCTGTCACGCCACGGAGGCCGTCCACGCGAACTCCGGGTCTTATTACTGCCACGGCCACTGAGGCTCCTGCTTTGCCTGCTTCGCCCTGCCCTGCCTGCCCCGCCCGCAGCTGCCCTGCCTGCGCCCGCAGCTACACCACCGCCGCCGTGTCCCTGCCCTGCCTGCTCCGCCATTGCTCCATGCTCCTAGTCTATTTCCCCCTTCACGGGCCTGGCCTCATCCCTCCCCCATTCTGCCTCTGCTCCACCTCCCTCTTGGACATTTTGGGGTCTGTTTTGGGTTTTGTTTCAGGCTTTGCGGGCCGCCTTTTTTGAGGGGGAATATGAGTCTGTTTGGGTTTTGTTTTGGGTTCTTGTTATAATGTATATTTTTCATTTGAAGTTCTGTTATAGTTCCTGTTTGTCTCATGCTTCCCTTGCCCTCATGTCTGCTATTGGTTCCCTTGTTCAGTAATAAGCTGTTCTGATTGGTTGTCTGGTCCATGTGTCTGTTTCCCATTGGTTGTTTCATGTCATGTGACCCACATAGTTTGCTATAAGTTTGCTGGTTCTTGCATTTGTGCTTTATGGTGTATTAACATTGCTAACCCGCTGTATTGAGTCTGGTTTATTTGCATGCCGTCTGTTTCGCTTCATAAACGCAAGTCTGTTTCATGTCAAGCCTGTTCATGTCAAGTCAGTCTGTTTCAATCAGTCTTCATCTGTTTGGATTCTTATATTTGGATGTTTGGATTTGTTGTAAAAATAATGCGCCCGGGTTAAGCCTACCAACGCGCACTGAAATTGGACTCCTCATTACAATGATAAAGCAGCCAAAAACATCCAGTTAGTGACAGTGCTAATAATTCAAAAAAGAGAAATACAGTAGAAAAACAGTAATATTGTGAAATATTATTAGAACCTAAAATAACTGTTTTCCATTTAAATGTATTTCATAATGTATTTTATTCCTATGATGCAATGCTGATTTTCAGCATTATTACTCCAGTCTTGAGTGTCACATGATCCTTCAGAAATCATTCTAATATGCTGATTTACTGCTCAAGAAACACTATTTCTCAGTGTCGAAAACAGTTGTGGTTCTGGTTTTCAACATTTTTGTGGAGAGTCTATAGGAACAGATATAAGTGTAAAAGACCAGAACTGAAATACAGCGCAAATATTTTGTATAAGAATTGAAAGTATTTACTTTCTTTCTTTTTTCTTTTTTTTTAGTTTAGTGCACCCTTGCAGAATAAAGGTATTGATTTCTTATTAATTTCCCAAAAATATGACCTCAGTAATCGACTAGAAAGTTGTTGGGTGACTAGCTGTCCATCGTGACCCATTCCTAGTAATGCCAAAATGCTGTCCTGTTCATTTCATGTTGACAGGAGCACATTTCAAACTCACAAATAGACACCAGTATCTTGAAATAAGACGAAAATATCAAGTGCCTCCCAAAAAGCTTCTGCTGAGTGTCTATAAAATGATTGTTTGATGGGTTACTTCAGTTGCTTCATAATCTGCCATTCAATTAGATTTTAAAAAAATGTCACTTGAAGTCTTGTCTGTGTTTTTTGAAAGCATCTCTTTCCTTGGCCAAATGAAACAAATTTTCCCAGATCATTAGCAATGAAAATCAGAGGTAGCCTAGGCTTCTCAGACAGCCTGATTGAACAACATGCACATAAGAGCAGCCACTGGCTGACGCATCAAGACGGCGGCCGACTGAGGGCAAATTAAACAGCACAGCAATCACCAAATGGCTCCTCCAGGGCCAAATCAAGATGGTGATTGCAGGGCTGGATAGATTATCTCAAACATAGGCAGAGCAATAACATGCCCATACTTGCTCATTAGAATTTATGGATTGTGACCAAGACATCGGATTGCTTCTGATTAGAAAACCCAATCTATAATTCAGGGATATTTACATCTGCTCTTGTCTGTCCCATCCATTGATTGTAAGTGTCCCGAGTTTTAAACAGGAGCCCTGCAATAGCTAGACCATTTGCTAAATGTTGCTTGGAAAAGTTTTTATTTTGTGAGGCTGAATGGCTGCTAATGATGCTTCTGCCTCCAAATGGAATTGTTACAGTGCTGTGAACAATTGTTTCCTCACCGGTTGGGTTGAGTCAACAAAGTAACAACTTTTAATGAGTACTCTGTAGGATTTCTAGTAGGTTCCAAAGCAAAATCACCTTAAAAACGTTGCATCTTTTGCTCCAGTTCTTTTCTTAATAATAATTACTGCATTAATAATCACAATATAGCTTTTTTTTTTATCTTTCCTATTATAAGAACAGATGCAAAAAAACTGTATACACATATAAGAAAGAACAAATAACGCATTACCCTTTTAATTTTACATCTAAACAAAAGCATTCAAATAAGAAAAAACAAATAATCAAATGTAAAAATCCATTTAGTGTCTGAACTCTGTCGTGTGTGTCATGTGTTCCCGCCCCTTGTGTCCTTATTTGGTTCTTTTCCTGTCCTTGTTTAATGTGATTATTAGTTAATTCTGTTCTAGCTGTGTTTGTGTAATTAGCCTGTGTATTTAAGTTCCTGCCTGTTCAGCTTCATGTCGTCTGGTCTACTCGTTACTCCCCGGTGTTCTTGTCTGTGTATGCCTTGCCTTCCTGCCTTGTCCGAAGTAAAGACTGTTATTTGAGTTTACATCCTCATCTCGTGTCTCCTCGTTCCTCCCTGCTGTGTGCACCGTGACATTTAGTGTGTTCATTACAAATAAATTGATTTTTGAAACTACTAAAGCAGTTCAATCAAGAGCAGTAAGTGATTCCCTTTTTTCTTTTGTTGTTAGATTAACATTAATAAGACAGACAGCCTATATATTAAGACCTACTGTAATGCATGGATCTAATATAATGTTACACATCGGATATTTTTCCCCAACAGTTCCCCAAATGTTCACTTAAGACGTAATAGATTATCCTTGCATGAATACTTAAATACTGTAATTCTGTGTATAATGATTTTGAACTCAAATTTGACTAAAATCGACATTTTTATTTTATCAGAAGTTACAGTAAAGGCATTTATAATGTTACAAGTGATTTCTATTTCAAAATTCTGCAGTTCTTTTGAACTTTGTAATCATTAAGGTCCTTTTTGTTTACACTGCCATTCAAAAGTTTGGGGACAGAAAGAAAGAAAAATACTTTTTTTCAGCAAGAATGTATTAAATTTATCAAAAGTGAAAGTCAGCAGTTTCAAGTTGTTACAAAATGTATATGTATGTATGTGTATATATATATATATATATATATATATATATATATATATATATATATTTTTTTTTTTTATTTTTTTTTTTCAAATAAATCCTGTTCATGAACTTAATATTCATTAATCCTCAACAACATTATTCAGTCCTCCTTCAATATTCAATTTAATATTCAGGCCTTAAAAACAATGTTACAGTTTCCACAAAAATATTAAGCAGCACAACTGTTTTCAACATTGATAATAAGAAGAAATGTTGCTTCAGCAGCAAATCAACATATATTCTGAAGGATCATGTGACACTCATGTGAAGGATAGTGATACTGCTAATTCATCTTTTCCATTAAAGGAATAAATACCATTTTAAAATATATTTAAATAGAAAAGAATTATTTAAAATTGTAGTAATATTTTACAATATTGCTATTTTACTGTATTTTTTAGTCAAATAAACACAGCCAAAACTATTCAGAAAAATCTTGGCAACCAAACTTTTAAACTGTAGTGTATTATACATTTCTGTATGAAACTCATCAAGATGACAGAATTGTTCATGGCAGTAGCATATTCCAGCTGAGGCTAATAGCTAAGCATGCTATCCCATCCTAATAGACAAACCCTAACCACTTGGATTGTGATAGTAACAAAAGTAAAGGCTATTGATGTAAACTAGAACTATATTCTGCTCTCATCCTTCCTTTGTGTTTGAAATGTAAAGTGTTGCAGAGCAGAAAAAGTGAGGGAGGGAGAGTGTTGCTCATTTAGAAACGACACTCAAGTGTGAGAGCTTGAACCATGTCAGACACAGGAACACTGGGTGGATCCCATTTGCTTGCACTTTGTCTCTGCTGTTTAATGTCTTTGCAAATTAGCACTTTTCAACTCAGATGTGAAAAGTGAAAGCATTTTATCTTTGCTGAGTAGTCACTGGGAAGTTTTCACCTCTGTATCCAGTGGTAAGCAAACTCATAAAACTACAAGGAGGAAATAATTAAAGACTAAAAGTGTTTTATCTCGTAAAGGAACGGAGCCATTGATTTCCTTCTCCTCTATCTTCTTCTCTGTTGTGCTGCTGTGATCAGAGGAGCCTTTGTATTGCAGCGTAAGAATAAAAAGAGGACCACAATGAGGATGGAAGACAGCCACGCTCATTATCAGCAGAAACAAAAGTTCCTGGAACAAAAAGTCGTGTGAACTGTGTGGGAAACACTCCTTATTTTCCCGCCTTCTGCTGTGCGGGGCTTCTTTGATACACTCGCGCTTTTATATCTTAATGAGCAATATGGTTTAATCCTCTTTTGACCTGTTGCATGCTCAGCGGTACCCTGCGCATCTCCACCGCCTCTAATGTCACTGACAGGCAAGGCAGCGTGACCTCATTCTCTCCCCTGATCATCGGAAGAAGGGTTTGCTCATTCTGGCTATTCCTGGTTGTGATCGCTTTCTGCTTGCTGTGTTGTTTCTTATGAAGAATGTTACTCAACTCAAACGGATAGTTCACCCAAAAATGAAAATTCTGTCTACTCACCCTCATGTCGTTCCAAACCCGTAAGACCTTCGTTCATCTTTGGAGGTTAAAAATTAAGATATTTTTGATGAAATCAGAGAGCTTTTGCATGCGGCGTGGTACTCTCATGAATGGTGGCGGAGAGCGACTGGAAGAGAAGAATTGTTGAATAAAGTCGTTATTTTTGTTTTCTTTGCACACAGAAAGTATTTTCGTAGCTTCATGACATTATGGTTGAACCACTGATGTCTCATGGACTATTTTAACGATGTCCTTACTACCTTTCTGGTCCTTCAACATGTCAGTTGCATTGCTGTCTATGCAGGGTCAGAAAGCTCTGGGATTTCATCAAAAGTATCTTAATTTGTGTTCAGAAGATGAACAAAGGTCTTACAGGTTTGGAACTACATGAGAGTAGTAATTTTCATTTTTTGGGTGAAATATCCTTTTTAGTAGGAAGAGGGTTTCAGTTGAATGTTATGTAGCTCATTTAATATTTTCAACCACTTCTCCCAGCACTAATGGAAATGTAAATTTTGGACTGGATATTTTAAGCATCTCACTGGTTATGATTGATACAAGGCGTTTATTCATCTGCTCTCACCCCATCAGGATGTGTGCAGTTGTTTTGCTGAACTTGATCTGCTGTATACCCTGCTGATTTATCAGTCTGACACTTCAGTAACTGAGAGCTATATATCCAAAAGACTGGGATGGTGTATGTTCTTCGAAGAGACAGTATGAAAAAGGTAATTGGTGCATCTTATCTTAGGATTTCCAAACATCTTTAGCTTCATACATACATAAAAAAAAAAAAAAAAAAAAAACTAACACTAGCTTTTCTAATATTTTTGTATTCTATTTGTTTTCTTTTTATTTATTATA
>JAFVLL020008540.1:6663-21925 GCA_021397915.2 Tor tambroides
TTAGCAAGCTATAAAAAATTATCTGTTGGGTATTTTGAGCTAAAACTTCACATATACGCTCTGGGGACATCAGAGACTTATTTTACATCTTGTAAGAAGGAGCATAATAGGTCCCCTTTAAACATGAGAATCAGTTAGAGAGACCTTTTCAATTGTGTATTACAGAGAGAAAAACATTTGGTATATTAAGAACTAAGATGGAATTGCAATAGAAGACAAAGTAACATATCAGTCTAGATATTTCATTATATAGTGAATATTTGGAAATATATATCTTAGAAATAGCTGTTACCTCCTTGCATCTCACCTTTCAGACTATTTCTTGAAATGAAATATATCTGCAGAATTGCATTAGATGACAGCTTCTCTCCACGCGTCTTCCAGCAAACGTCTTCTGCTTCTTCCCTGAGTCTTCGTCTGTGGCTTGAAGTGGCAGGGTTTCTTCACGCCGCAGGGCACGATGGTGGAAATCGCTGTGGATTATGAGTGTGGAGATCTAGAGAGAGATCTGAACTGGTGCTGGCCAAAGCTGTTGAGAAAACCAGCCCTTGGAGATGTTCGAAAGCTAATGCAGTGAGGAGTCTCAAGGATGCTGTGAAGATGAGGAACGGTGCTCTTCAAAACACTATAATTATTATTACTGTATCATTTTGACAACATGTAGTCATTTCTGGCATGTGTGCCCTGCTGAAATAAAAACTATAGAAAGCATCACAGAATTTGTAATGGTTGTACTGGTTATAATGGGACTTGTGCTGGTTTTAATGGAAACTGTAATGGACGCTGTGGGTCTCTACTGGTAATTGGTCGCCTTCTATTGGTGGCTTGTTAAAACCAATAAATCCTAATGGAATATGTCCCAAAACACCATTTTTAATGGTTTCAATTCAATTCAAGTGCTTTTCACAATACAAATCATTAAAAAAGCAGCTTTACAAAAAATTGTTTTTACAATATATTTAGCTTATCAGTGGTGACTGTCAAGTTGATGTACATATGGCAGAAATGTAAAGTAAAATCAGTTATTGATGTAATCAAACAGACGATGAACACTGTTAACAGCAATGATTATATGCTGCAATCAAACTTATAGCAAAGTTTGGTAGTTTTGTATGTTGTCTGAGGGGTTGGCATCATCTGTTCTCAGGTGTTCGGTCATCTCAGATCTTTTAAGGATTGGATCCAGACTGAAGCTTCTGTAATTCCTCGGGATGATAATCCAGTGGCAGAAACAGGGAAACAAATAGAGACATTATTAGCGTAGCTGCTGTTCCATCCAAGCAAAAATGATTTGTTCAACCTAAGCTAAAGAATAATAATGTACATTTGATCAGATATAACTGCAGGACAAGATTATAAGATGCATTATATGAATGCTTGGCTAAAGAGATGTGTTTTTAATCTAGATTTAAACAGAGAGATTTTAATGGTTAAACGTTGATGGTTTGCAATGTTTGTAATGGTATTTGTAGTGGAAACCATTAGCATTTCTGTGATGGTTTCTATTGTTTTCTTCAGCAGGGTGAGCTTCAGAAATATAGAGCAGCAGCTCTCAGCAAACTTCAGGATCCATAAAATGATTTAGTGCTGTCAAATGATTAATCGCGATTAATCGCATCCAAAATAAGTTTTTGTTACAGAATATATGTGTGTACTGTGTATATTTATTATGTATATGTAAAGCCACACACATACAGTAGCCTATATTTAGAAAATATTTGCATGTATATGTTTATATTCATATAATTTATATTATATATGTAAGGGCTAGTCGTGCATTAAAGGATTTTAATGCAGGACGTGGAGGCAAAGAACCGCCCGACGCGACGCGACATTGAAATCCTTTAATGCACGGCTAGCCGTTGATTATCCCGCTTATTCCATGGTCATTTGCCAAGTTATAGACAAGTTAAAACTTATTGGTCTTTGCAGCGCAATATTTGAGCGGAAGGGTAAAAATGACGGTTATTTTCGTCAGTTATGGGTCGTTAGCGCTAGCGTTCTGCCAACTTCAAATCAGACACAGAGATGAAATAGTGCAGCAAGATCACATTTATTTGAAGGAATTATAGCATGTATTTCAAGTAATTATCGATCGATCGAGAGAGAGAGAGAGAGAGATTATAGTTGTGTGTACCTGCTTGCTGGTCTGCGCATCTCTCTCAAACAATTACTTCAAAAACAGCAATTTATATGTGTTTACAAGTTTGTGTGTGTAGCACAATCTGCGATCTCTGACCTCTCTCTCTCTCTCTCTCTCTCTCTCTCTCTCTTCGTGTGTGTGTGTGTGTGTGTGTGTGTGTGATGCTTGTTGGTTAGTGTGCATCAATTAAAAGCAGCGCATTAATATAGAACGGTGATTAAACTGACTTGGAACTACCCGTACATTAAACGGTTATACTGCATACCTGCCAACCAATCAGAATCCAGTATTCAGACAGACCATGGAATAAAAATATATTAAACGTATTAACTTAACATATTTTTCTTAAATATATATATGCATGTGTGTGTATTTATATATACATAATACAGTACACACATATATTCTGTAAACAACTTTTATTTTGGATGCAATTAATCGCAATTAATCTTTTGACAGCACTAAAAAAAAACTTTGAAATGCTATAAAATATTTTTTATTCCTTATTTTCTGCTCTCGGTATCTGTTGTTCACACTGAAGAAGATACCATTCTAGAAACTTCTGGAATCTCAAAATGAACCGTGGTTCATTTAATATAGAGACTGTTTGTAAAACAGTCATAATTTCAGCGAAGGGTAAACATCACATACAGGGGTTGTTTTGGAAATTTCGGGGTACTTTGAGTCAGAAAGGTTTTTATCAGTCCCGGCTAATGCGATCGTAAATCTCCCTCCAGAGCCCGAGTCGATCTGTAATCATCGACGGGGAAGCCAGAGCTATTTCAGAATGACACGGCCTCACGCTTCTTCTCAACTATGATTAATGATACGAAGAAAAGAGAATTTCTCTGAGAAGAGGGATATGGGAGGGGAAACACCTCCAGATGCTGTAATCGTGGTTTCATCGAGCAGTTACAGGAAGCTATATTTACAGGAGGACGGTCCTCCTTCTGCCGTGACTGTACAATAAGAAGCAGAAATGTGTGGAAGCTCCGGTGATTTCCTCGTCGCTGCATCTTCCAGCGGCTGCTGCCAAGCCATGCGGGAGAGTTCACCTCAAACAGCAGCATGTGGCGATCACGGCTAGTGTGTGTGTGTGTGTGTGTGTGTGTGAGAGAGAGTGAGTGAGTGAGTGAGTGAGTGTGTGTGTGTGTGTGTGTGTGAGAGGTGTGTGTGTGTGTGTGTGTGTGTGAGAGAGAGAGAGAGAGAGAGAGAGAGAGAGAGAGAGAGAGTGTGTGTGTGTGTGTGAGAGAGAGAGAGAGAGAGAGTGTGTGGATCTAATAGCTCTCAGCTTCTCATCTTTTATTGAAGGACTCTGATCTACACACACACACACACACACACAAGAGGGGGTGTGTCCCTCCTACTCACATGTTGCAACCTTGATTACACACCCGCACCCTCCCAAAGCAAATATTTCACTGATCTCTCTCTCTGTCTCTCTTATGTTCAGTAGTTGCACTGATAATGACTCCTAATCACAGTGTATTAAAAATTCCACAGTTCTGCCCTTGACTCTCCTTTCTGCCACACAACCTCTGCTGAAAAAACAATAGAAACCATCACAGAAATTCTAATGTTTCCACCATAACAAACATTACAAACCGTCAACTTTTAACTATTAAAACCATTAAAAAATGGTTTTCTGTAGTGTGTTTTGGGACATATTCCATTAGGATTTATTGGTTTTAACAAGCCACCAATAGAATGCAACTAATTACCAGTAGAGACCCACAGGGTCCATTACAGTTTCCATTAAAACCAATACAATTCTCATTATAACCAGTAAAACATTACTAATTTCTGTGATGTTTCTATTGTTTTTTTCTTCAGCAGGATGATGTCAGACGTTACACGCGGTGTCAACAAGCAGTCATTTCTTTGTAGGATAGCTATTTTAGAAATAAGTAAAAACAACTACAACATTACATAAGACATGACTTCATAGAAAGCCTTTGTTTTTTCTACATGATTATTGTCTCTTTTGGGACGACGTCTGCTCTGTGACGCGACAGAAAGCCTGAGAACGGACGGAAGTCTTTGACCCAAACCCGCTTCTCCTGCTGCTGTGTGGGAAGAAAGGTGGGCGGAAGCAGAGCGTTAGTCATTCCCGAAAGACTGAGCATCCGCATAACTCCGAGGAACAACACAAACCTGCAGAGCAAAACTTATTTTGTTGACTTGGAGCCTGAAGACATCACTTTGTAAAGTATCCAGCAAATATAAATATATAAATCACGTTTAGAACTGTCTGCTGAGGTTTGCCTTTTATTGGTTTGCAGCCGTTCTCACTCTTTGAAGGAGATAGCCGGCGGGATCTGAGACCCGGTCAGTTTGCCGTTACGCTCACGGTAGCACAGATTCCCCCGCAGCTCCTCAGCTCTGACTTCTACTTTCACAATGACCCAGACGCCGTTCCTTGTGCTTTACTGGAAGTGCTGCTCATCTTTATGGGAAAGGCTGTGACACGCCGGGTGGGCGGCAGTGCTTCTCGTACTCACAGGACCTGGCGGAGGCACAGAATATCTTTATGACCCTTGTTAAGACAACTGACTAATGACTTTTGCCCAGACTGTCGTGTCATTTCTCAAGTGCCAGGTTTGTGTGTGTACTGTACTGAAACACAACAACACTGAATTATGGTATTAAAGAAAGACATGACACGAGCAAGACAAGTTTTCAGAAACCTACTCCATTTTATTGTTGATAAAAAAGAAAACAATGAACAGCATTTGAAGACCGCATGTTATTTAGAAGCAAATGAAGCAGCGAGGCAAGTCGCCCCTTAGTCACACGTTCCTGTCAGCCCGCGTTTGACCACCAGTCGCTCGAGTCTTTGTGTAATTCTCTCGAAAAATAGTAAATGAGGCTCCAGAACTAGCCGTCAAAATCTGACTCTCTTCCCCATCAAGACACACCGTGCTGCTGTAACATATTCATCATCAAACTTCATCTTCGACTCAGTCATGAAAGTCTGACTCTAATTTGGGATCAGGACTGAGAAGATAATCGTCTTCTGTACACACAAAGTAAACTCATTTTCAGTATGTGTATATATGACACACAGTAAAGAAAGAAGATCTCAAAGATTTCTTCGTTTTAAAATGAACAATGCGATCAGTCTTTAGAGTTGGATCAGAAAACACAGCCATACAGTCCCAATGTCCCAGGAAACAACACAAGAGTTAGGGTTAAAATAGAGGAACACAGAACAATCAGGAACAAATCTAGGACCAGTGGAAAAACTCGAGCACTCGGTGGACAAATGTACCAACAGTAGGCATGTACGAACACAAACCAGCAACACAGAAACACTCAAATAAAACAACACCACACTGTTCCGTAAAACCACTTCAATAAATAAAGCATTCGGAATGATACAAAGTAATACAGTAGGTACCGTACACACACACACTATTCTTAAAACAATTTTGTACAAAAATACAATACGTTTGTGACATCAAAAACCTTATTCAAGTTTCAAAAAATAAATATCTTCTTGTTGCACAAGGTTATTTGACAGTCTCAGGTATCCCTATGAATCATCTCCGTAATGGATAAAGATATATAAATAGAATGATCTGCATCTCCACTGACTGTGAGAAAGGCATTGAACAGCGATTCTGACCAGCAACGCTGGCAGACGTACAGGACTCTTTAACACACGGATGGTTTTCGCAAAAGCAGGCCTTCTACGAGTCCTTTATCGCGGCGTTACGTCATCGAGCTGATCCGACGTCTGACTTCTGCTCGCCTTGTCAAACAATGCCTGGGTGCCATTACCAACAATCTTTCAAAATTTTGCTCATTTATTATTTTTATCTACTATAAACATAGTTGTAGTTATAGTTCAAACTGTCATGCTATACACAGAGGATAAATATTACACATCATTTAATGTTTCTGATTTATGTGCAATCGTGTAGTTTCCAAAAAATAACGTGTCAACCAGACACTAGTATTCCGACCTTCTTCCTCTCCTCAGAAAACAACATAAATACAAATTCTGTATAAATAAAATTGCTTCATAATTCATTAAAAAAAATTATAAAATAAAATGCAAAATACTATTGATCGAAAGCCCTTTTGTTGTCGTTCTGATTTCAGGTCAGTTTTGACTCTTGACTTGGTGCATTATCCCATTTCTTTAGTCCAGAGTAGCTTTTCCACACCGTTACTCTAGGTTAACACAGCATCAATACTCATTAGATAATGGCAAAAACACACTATCAACCTATTATTAGAACGAATCTCCCTCGACGGGAGATTACAGTGCAAAAGGTCTTGGAATGCTCAGGAAATTCCCAACTCAAAAACGGCCAAAGGTACCTCTAAAGTTTTGCACAGTACCACAATCCTTTATCCGTAGATGACTCTTTGCTTATAATGTTTCAATATTAAATGGTAATACTTGTGAAAATGTCTTGGTTTGTATAAAATATTTTTTTCTCATATTCACAAATTGCACAATATCAAACCAACAAACATATGCTGTAATGTTGTTATTGAGACGAGATGACAGATTAAACCAAGAGATTTCCACTAGAATACAGGTGACATCTCAAAGCAGTATAAAGGGATTGGTTCTCCTCCTCGTTTGTAAGAGTCCGTCAGGTGCTTTGGAGAAAGTCTGCATAATAGTGCAACAATTTTATAAACACGAACCCCCAAAAACATATAAAGTTTGTCCATTGGTTGAACGAGACGCTGATTATAAAGAAAAAAAAAACGCTGAGGAAAGTTTCCATCGGCCTGAAGTGAAAAAACAAAAAAAAAAAACACAGTTGCAAGCCGGGGTTCGCAGGAAAAAAGAGAAAATATTCAAGTGCAGAATTCCTACTTGAGTTTGTGTTCCCTTTACCGCATTTATGACCATCCCACCCACTGCGCACTTGCATCCCTGTCGCTTCGGACTGACCCCGAGTCCAAAGAGCGTACTTCGGGAGCATGTGCAGGACTGTCAATCTTGGACAGATGGAAAGCGGCGTCGCTCTCATGCACGGGTCTCCCCCGCCTCGCCCTTCCAGCAGAAGCAAGACGGGGCTGAGAGAGACAGAGAATGAGTGCGAGGGCAGATAAAGAGAAAGTCATTAGAAAAGCCTCTTGTGGTTTCAGCAGCTGGTGCTCTCCCCGCTCTTGGCCATTCCGGCTGATCCGACGGCGATCTGGCAGCCGTTAGTGACATGATTCATGACTTTCTGTTTGAGCTGAGCCACCTGCTCCCTCAGGATGCTAGCGGTGGAGGCCAGGTCCGAGTTCTGTGTCTTCAGCACCTTGACCTTCTCCTCCAGCCGCGAGATCCGCTCCAGCTTCCGCTTGCGGCACTTGGAGGCGGCGATGCGGTTCCGCAGCTTCTTGCGCTCTGCCTTGATCCGCTCCTGGGTCTCCAGGTCAATGGGAGAGAGCGAGGGCGGGGAGCTGGCCGGGTCGGCCCCGGGCGGGTGCGGCACCTCGGGCACCGTCTGCGGAGCGTCCGGGCCCCGGGTCTGAGGGCCGTGGGGCGAGGCGTAGGCCATCTGGCCGCCGCCGCCGGGGTAAGAGGAGGGCAGCTGGTTGGGGTTGTAGCTGCTCAGGTTGGTGTAGATGGGCATGTCTGCAGCCGGCATCAGGTTCCTCTGGTAGGGGCCCTGG
Source organism: Tor tambroides (assembly GCA_021397915.2). Classification (NCBI taxonomy): domain Eukaryota; kingdom Metazoa; phylum Chordata; class Actinopteri; order Cypriniformes; family Cyprinidae; genus Tor; species Tor tambroides. The sequence goes on from JAFVLL020008540.1 coordinate 14,438, forward strand.
ATGGAGGAGGAGGGCGACATGGGGGCCCCCACCAGCTGGTTCTGCTTGTGCAGGTCGGCCAGAGCTTTGACGAAGCCGTCGGCGAATCCCTCCTGCTCGTTTGTGGCATGGTTTCGGTACATGAAGGGATTGGCGGACGCGTTGGGAGCTGGGCTTGTAGTAACCAGCCCCTGGTTAGACTGGATAATCAGGTGCTCCAGATCTGGGGAGGACAGCTTCAGGAGGTTCATGTCTGCAGAAGACATCAGGGAGCCGTTGGGATTGCCGCTCATGCCCAGACCACTGGGGCTGTTGAGTTTGAGGCTGGAGGTGTTTCCCACGCTGTTGGAGAAATTGTGCGGCATGTTCTTCTTGCTCATAATCTTGTGGCCTTGGTATCGATCGTAGTCTGAAATTTGCCCAAAGTTTGGAACACTATCATCGTGATAGAAGGGCGTTTCCATCTTACCCGTCATTGAAACAGCAAGACAGATTCCACACAAGACATAATACGGTGAGAAATTATCTCAGCTGAGCGTTTTCAGTCATCCACGACGGAAAAAAATAATCAGTCCAGTTGTTGGGATTGGGAAGGGCATTCAGAAATCCTCAGCGTTAAACCTACAAAAGAGTAGAAATACGGAAAATGAGGAAAAATAAACCAAGGGCTACCGAAGTAAACAACGCTGATGGTAAAATCAAAACCCCAAATCACAATCGTGCGACTAAAACTTACACACACACACACACACTCACACACACTCACTCACACACAGTTTCTCCTCCGCGATTCACACAGACATCAAAGTGATCTCTAAATGATCAGACTGTCATTAAAATAATGAAACCAGGAAGCTTCGAGTTCTTCCCGTCAATAAAGACTCACTGTTGACTTTCCTGGGCTTCATCCAAACACAGCTGAGCGCTTCTCTTACACTTTCTTATTCATTCGCCACATGCTCGTTAGAAAAATCCCCTGTCGAAATCCCAAAGCACACAGACTGGCGAACAAACAGGCGGATCGAGTCACTTACTGTGTGTAGGATCGATCCGATGAAGAAACAATCCACTGCGTCAAAGCTGCGATTAGTCACGCTGGAAGGCGACAGAAAGCAGCGCCGAGCGCAGAAGCGTTAACCCACGCAGCGATGAATCAAGCGCGGCTCAAGAACAGCGCGCAGCTCCGCGTCCTCTCCGGAGCGCTGCGTTTCCTCGTCTGCTCGCTGTCAGAACGACTGTGGGACTTTCTGCTCGGCTGATTATTAATAACACACGCCCTTCTGTTCTCTTCTGTTCCTGAAACTCGCATGACAGTCAGTCAGACGCGCCTCCTCCCGCGCGGAGCGTCGCGTTTATTGGCCGCTGGAGCGCCTGCGATGTTCGCGTCGCTCGGAGGGTCACGTGATTATGGAAGAATATGCGCCGCTGTTCTGTGCATATACGCGCTGAATATTACCTGTTTGTTAAATGTCAACCAAAATGCCATCTGTTTTTGACAGAAATTGACTTTCTCCCACAGTTTTTAAACGAGTTCACGTTGCACGTTTTAAAGCAACAAATATTGTGCAAAAGGGCTGAGAAAAATACAGTAAAAAAAAAAAACACTGAATTAAACAGAATTAGCAAATAAGGAATGTAAACTCATAAAACATTAGAAAGCATGTACATGAAACCCCAGCCATCTCAAACAACATCATAGGCTATGGAGACAAAAATGTGTTCAGTATATTTCCAAATGCCTTAAAAGGTTGCTTAAAGACAAAAAGAACCCTGTAAGCACATGCAGGCTGTGACCTGATTAATATTCTATTTAATGCTTTGCGTCATTTCTATTCATCTATCAAATTAGGCACCATAATTCCTTTTTATAAAAAAAAAACCCGCTCTTTTTTTCTGCATTTATCTATTTTAGCTTGTGCATCGACTTTAAAATGGGTATTGTGTATGAATATTGTGGGTCTTATGACAATTTGCCTGTGATGTGCATTGTTTGTAAGTCGCTTTGGTAAAAAGCATCATCTAAATACATCCATTGTGGAAAAGTACTCTAAATTCACACACACACACACACACACACACACACACACACACACACTCGCTCTGCTGTCCTACACAGATAGCACGACCTCCACAGATTAGCCCACACCTTGCTCTTAGGTAAGTCGGGTGGGAGGTTACAGCGATCAGGACTAGTGTGGGTCGGTTAGCCTCCAGCGGGTCTGATATGTTTGGCCTGGTCTCGCTCCCCAGACGCTTCACTTCCAGTGTCGTTTCCCCGTCTCTATTAGTTAGCCGCTCCAAAGGTGATCTGCTCCGGGGTATTTAACTCTCCGTCAAACACACAACTGCACTCTTAATGACGATTGTTTAGGGGTTGTGTGTGTGTGTGTGTGTGTGTGTGTGTGTGTGTGTGTGTGTGTGTGTGTGTGTGTGTGTGTGTGTGTGTGTGTGTGTGTGTGTGTGTGTGTATGTGTGTGTGTGTGTGTGTGTGTGTGTGTGTGTATGTGTGTGTGTGTGTGTGTGTGTGTGTGAGTGTGTGTGTGTGTGTGTGTCTAACAGCAGTTCCCTTCAAGGTCATCAGATAAGCCAAGCCTTTCCTTCTTTATGTGACTGGATTCATTTAAAAAAAATAATTGCTTATGCATATAAAAGTTTTTTGCACATCTTTTTGTGTTGTGCAGCAGCAGTGGCATTGCATAATATATCAAACTGCAAGGTTCACCTCCACACAACGTGTTCTGAATTTGTTTGGTTTCATTTTATTCATTCAGCAATAATGTTTGCATCCATGCACCGTTCTGGGGTGTTTTAGTTCTAATGGAGAGAAATATGAAAAACGTTGCTTTTATAAATTTGCTATTATATTCATTTTCTGTGTGTTGCACAATTAAGTCACCATATAATGTGATATCGTTTTGCTGGATTACAGAATAAGGGAGAAACTGGTGAACCAAACCATCTGAGTGAAAAATTTGGAGCAGAAATTTAGCATTTCAAAGGCACACAAACTAATAAATTGGCTGTGAAGCCGTAATGAAATAATCTTTGGGCCCATTTACGTCTGATGTGAAGAGAGCTCTGAAACTTGTGCCGCTTGTAAAATATCTCAGCCTTCCTCCTACGGCTCTTTGCCATCGTGAATGTTTTGATGTTGTTGTCCACCTCAGAATGGCTCAAATGAAAGCAGACTTTCTTGAATGGACATAAAAACCACATTCAAAAGCTGCAAATGAGCTGCGTTCGATCAGAGAGAAGCTGAACGCACGCCAGGGACTAGTTAACTAGTTTTTCTGTTTGCTTTCATCGTCAGACAGACGCAAAGCAGGTTCAGCGTGATGTTATCAGAGCCATCAGAAGAGCTAGAGACGCGCGCGACTCGATGTGTTGTGACAGTAAATCACAGACGTGTTAACAGATTCAGTACAACACATCAAAGCTCAGATCCATTACAACAGTTTTTCTGTTCTGTCTATCAGGCTAATAGCTTAAATAATAGTGGAGAAGGAAAACAGCACACCTCTCCTGAAAGCAGACTGTATTTATTTACCAGTTTGTCTTGCCACAAATTTGAGTGGAATAAATGAGCATGTTCAGTGCACGAGTCTTTTAAACAAACAGCCATGAGGTAGCGTCTGACGCGGCAGAATAAACATGTGTTTGAGTCCAGCCAGAACTGTGTGTGTGTGTGTGTGTGTCACAGGTTCGTCCCTGTAGTTTATGTTGTTTTATTGACTAAAGAACATTCTGATATCCAGCTCACATGAGCTCTGTTCTGCTGTCTCTACGAGCAGCTCTCTTCTGAGGAAGCACTTGAAAATAAACCTCACAGACGTTAGTCAGGAAAGCACAATATTTAATATTTGACAGGAATGAACATGAGGCTGTGAGGGACTGAAGTACAGCACTTTCAATGAATTGTGCTGTTATTTAACAACATACCATCCGTTTAGCTGATGAAAACAAGACAAAAACTCACTTCTGAAAGTTGTGAAAATGACACAATCTGTGCCTTTCTTACAGTGCGTGCCATTGTAAAGACTGTAAGTCTGTCCCTTTTCATCCATATTAGATTCAATATGGCGTCTTAACCTGACTAAGGTCTATAAATGACTCATTTGGAAAGATCTACAGCGCAGGCTTTCTGTCATAATTTTCAGTACTGATTGAAATGCATTTGTCTGGTCGTATTTGTTGTCATGCCCTGATCGACACAAAGAGCTGCAATGTTTGTTGGGATCGGGGTTCGAGTCTCCCACACTTTCCTCTCCGTCCTCTGTTGTCCTATTAAAATAAAAGGCCATTTCTTTCATTCTTTTTCAGCTCTTGGCAGTTCTGGGATAGCCTCTGAAAATGATGCCTCCTAATAGTTTGGGCAGAGGACAGTGTCTTTGAGCTCGATGGTGCTTTCCTTGAGGAGTGCTTTCCTTGATGATGATTCAAAACACTCACAGCTTCAGGACCAGAGCTGCTGACTCAAGCTGCCAGTAATTTCTTTGAGGAATCCTGTTTTGACTGGATCTACACAGCAGAAGGGAGATTTTGGTTGTAGGTAATAATTTCTTGAGACTGCTCATTAAGTGTCACAGCATGATTCACGTCAGTGAGGTGTAATCACAGCGGCTGGGTTACTTCATGCTTTGTTGTCTTATTCATGCCAAATATATTGAAGTATTTATCTGTCAAACTAGCAGTCGTTCCTCTTTGACCGAATTCTTGTGGAGAAGATTAATTGTGATGTATAACTGAACAGAGCTGTCGATATCAGAGTATGAGAATAACTTCATTTCATCACTCTCACAGCGTTCAGGAATGGATGAATAGAGTAACAGATATCATACTGACGGAAACGGTACAGCAGGGGAAAAAACTAACCTGTTATTAAACAGTGTTTCACTGAACAAAATGCTCTTTCTTTAAATAAATTCAATTATAATTAAAATCTTCTTATGTATAAACATCTACCTCTGCTTATGCTCGAGCACTTTTACATTACTATAATGTTACAATTAACAACTTAAATTCAATTACTATTTATTTTTAAATATAATAGTCAACACTCAACTTGTATGCAAACTTGTTAATTGCACTTAATGAAGTTTTTAAATTTACTTCTAAAATATAAAAATTTCTATTTGTTGAAATATATTTATTTACACAGTGGCTGTCATAACTTGTTTCATAACAGATTTATTTAAACATACATTACGTAATTAAGACATCACTCACAGGTAAAGTAAAATATAATGAGTATATAGTCTAATATTTCATGAAATGCTCTTCTCTAGACGTCATTTCTCTTGTGAACTAACGAGCTGCGATCTGAAGAGTCGCTCGTGTCTGGAGCTCAAGCGGCACAGGCTTTAGAAACAATGCAGGTTTGCATCGGCATGTTTTGAGCGAACGATCTTTAAAGACTTCCTCACAACACGCATGCAATGCCATGTCTTGATTACTGGCGCTTAGTAACCGCTGGCCAATCGTCATCGACTGCATGAAGGCTGTGAAGTGAAAAGCAAAGACGTGTGATTCCAGGAAGGCGATTGCTCAACAGGCCAATGTTTACAGAAGAAACACAAAATAACTAATACGGTCACATTCTGCTGGCCTGACATAAGGCCTGTTTCACATTCGCGCTCCGCCAATTGGTGCGCTTCCATCCTCGTCCCTAGGCAACCATTGATAATAATGACATGTCAGGCTTCATTGATTCGAGACACAAGAGCCTTGGGCCCAAAGTGAAATAAATAATTCATTTCAAACCGGAAGAGTTGGGTGAACCTTTGTTCAGTGCATTTCTATGAAGATCTGGGTCAAATTCGGAACTGAAGAATCGGCTCCCTTTTATTCGTAAGTGTGAATCGACTTGAAATGACAGGAAGAAGAATTTTACAATTCAAAGATTTGAATTAATTTGTCCAACACAAGCTTTGCAGGTAATATATATATAATTACGTCATTCATCCCTGATATACAGACACAAATATACTGTAAGTAGATACCGATTAGACGCATTTCTCTAAACTAAGTTCAGTAATGTCAAAAACATTAACAGCCCTCAAAAGTGATTTTACAACATTGTTTTCATAATGTTTTTGTAAATCGGTCCCCCATACTGTATGTTGTTTATGGGTAATTTACACTGAAGGATGAACACGTGCAGCACTTATAGGCAACTCTATAAACTCTACTGTATAATTTGTTTGTCCTGTCCTCATATTTAATCTGAAGGGCACACAACCATGATTTCTAAGCATGTTTCATTCACACAAACAGATTTGCATGTCTTATGGTTCATCCCATAGGCATAATGGTTTTTATACTGTACAAACTGTATTTTCTATCACCCTACACCAACCCTACACTGTAAAAAAAAATCCGTAAAATTTACAGTTAAAAACCGGCAGCTCTGGTTGCCGGAATTCTACCGTAAAAAATACGCTAACAACATTTTAGGTTTTACGGTTTTAACTTAAATTTACAGTTAAATACCGTAATTTCATTAAATGATATCATGTTAATATACCAAAGTATTGAAGTACTGAAATCTGTTTTGTATCTTTGAAATACACTGATAACCACCAAAAGCAGGAGGTGATGAGAAAGTCACATGATGAACCAAAGCAGCTTTTAAATATTGACATATATAGAAGAAGCACAGTGTCATTCACACAAACACTAAACACCATCATGAACTGAAATAAAGCAATAAACATTAATTTAACAACATTAGATGTAACATACAACCCTAATAAACATAACTGATAAGAAAAAACTAAGAAGAAACATAATTATTTCAAAGAAAAAAACATCAAAATCAAACAAAATTTGAAATGCAACGCAGGGAATCCAGGGAATGTCAGTTTACAGTTTTTCCCTGTAAATTTTACAGGAACTTACCGTTAACCATTTAACAGGTTTTTACTGTAGCATTTTCACCATTTTTTTACTGTTAAAATCACAGTCATTTTTTACAGTGTACACCTAAACCTAACCCTTACAGGAAACCTTGTGCATTTTTAGATTTTCAAAACAACTCCATTTAGTATGTTTTTAAGTGTCCTCATGAATCACCTTCACATTGTAATACTTCTGTCATATACCCATGTCATTTCACAAATGTGTGTCCTCATAAACCGCATAAACACACACACACACACACACACACATCAGGTGAGTCTCGCCGTCTCTGTGCATCAGACGTTCTCAAAGAGTCCGTGTCGTTCCCGTGGGATTTCCCTGCCTCCGTTCCTCCTGCCGCTGAGACCTACAGAATCAAACAGTGCAAGTTTTCACAGTATGGCAGAGGCAGTGACTCACGGGGACTTAACTAGTATTTGTGATGCTTAATTCATTTTGACAGTTGGAAATGTTAAATCCTCGGGGCTTTGCACACAGTCACGGCTAAGTAGGTTAAATAGAACAGAAGCTACAGGGATCGATTTCAGACAGTGCGTCTTCAGCTGAGACTGGCCTTACTGTTTCTGATTCATGTAAACACAGATAAACACA
>JAFVLL020008541.1:0-26129 GCA_021397915.2 Tor tambroides
TTTTTCTTGACATTTATTGGCTGATGGTAACCATGGCAGTACAGTGACTTGGTGTATGAAAGCATTTTGATGTTTCTCATAAAAGCTTTGCGTGGAGGATGTTTCAGTTTGGAACACTCTAGTGAGCAAGCATGTAAACAGATGGTCAAAGGAGATATTTGGGGTGTTTGTTTCTGAAGGGCAGCTGTAGCGCAGCGCTAGACGCGGTTGGTGGTCTATCTGTTCTCTATCTTTACAAGAATTTTGGTGATGCATGCACTTAGGTAAGGTCGTGTTTGGATGGCTCAACTAATGGATGAGTTTAAGTGAATCGCACGAAGACATGTCCAGGTCACATTTCATCCCCAAATCAAGAGGAGTAAGATATGAGAAAGAAATATATATACACAAAAAATGTCTTTTTTGGCATGAAAATATTGTTAATAAAAAGGAAAATAAATATTTATAAAGTATTTTTCTTAAGTATTTTCCTTTTTATAAGAAAAAGATTATATTTTTAGATATACATTACAGTTCAAAAATTGGGGTTAGTAGTGGAATTGTTACAAAAACAATCTATTTCAAATAAATGCTGTTTCTATTCATCGAAGACTTCTGAAAAAAAATGCATCATGGTTTTTACAAAAATATTAAGCAGCACAACTGTTTTCAACAACAAGAAATCTTTTTTGAACAGTAAATCAGAATATTAGAATGATTTCTGAAGGATCATATGACTCTGAAGACTGGATTAATGATACTGAAAATTCCGTTTTGCATCACAGGAATAAATTACATTTTAGAATATAATCAAATAGAAAACAATTATTTTGAATTGTAAAATATTTCACATTATTACTGTTTTTACTGTATTTTTGATCAAATAAATGTTGCCTTGGTGAGAATAGGAGACTTTAAAAAAAAAATCTTCATCAAAATCTACAATCAGTTTTTATTATTATATTTTATTATTTAGTATGTTTCAATAATACAATAGTTTCCCCGTTTTTTAATGAATGAAAACAAGATTATTTTGCATTACAGTACCATTATAATATTAACGCTCCTAAAAATAGAGCTCATTTTCTTTCTGCAAATTTCATTTGATTTTAGGGTGACACTTCTTGGGTTTCTTGCCATTTTTAATACCTCTGTGGCAGAGAAGAATGCACAGTGCGTCAAACAACAGGCACCTGTATCTGAATCAGAACGTAAGAATGTGGCCCGTTCCAGAAAAAAACCAGCAGATGATTGAAAACAAATCAGAAAACACACTAATAGTTCACCTGCAAATGCTGAAGCTTGACGGATTATAAGATTACTACAGTAATCCTATAGTTCGCAGTACACTTGCAGTACCGACTCCATCACAGATGTTAGTATCCCAGCAGCAGATGGCATTGATCTTTCACGTTAAGTTTTCCTCCGGCTCCAAACCCAGCTGATTCGGTGGCTTCGCCGTACATGTGGAACTGCTGATATACAATATGCTATATTGCTGAAAAAATGTTTTTGAAGATTTTTTGGATACATCTGCTCCAGGTTTTCTCTGCAAATGAGTTACACTCAAGGACTGTATCAATGTCATGTTGATTCTCTCTCAAAAGTAAACGCGTTCAGTGTATACTCAGACTAATCAGGCTAGTTTGTGTTGAAAAAGTCCTGGTAAGGACACACACACCTCGCCGTTGGTGGCCTAACTGCAAAGCCTTGTCTTGAACCTGCTGCTTAGAATGGATTAACATTGGGCTGCAACCAGCTGCAGGGCCTTGGAGGGCGGGCAGGGTTCGCTATCCTGGGTGGTATGGCGTTAATTCCCTCCTCACACGTTTCCCATTAGTGTAACAGGCTACATATGAAGCACCAGGCAACGCTGGTCAGGGACACAAGACATCCCAGCCCAGCCTGATTCATGGCACCAGTCAGTGTCGATCAGACTGAGCCCAACTTTACCATGCGTTTCAGAAAATGAGTAATGTCATGCCATACCAACCAATTAGAATGACGCTTCTAGTTCGGACGTCATCTGGAAGTTGACTGGATGGAAATGAGTAACATGAGCGGTAAATACTATCTTTACTGCCAGTCTTAGAGTAATGGGTGACTGTAAATTTTAACTGCATCGATTCGGACTTGCATTTGTGTTCACAATGTATTTGAAAAGACTGATACATTTAAATTGCATATCGGGAAATTGTATACATTTTATAGATAGACAGATAGATAGATTTTCCAAATATGTAATTGAAATACAATAAAATTTACATACATTAAATATGAATGAAATTTCCATCAATTTGGATAAAACAGTTTCAATATCAACAAACTTATAACTTAATGTGATTCATATTTGCCAGTCAAACATGAATGAAACAGGTAAGATTTCTGCCCTCCAGAAAATCATGGCATTGTTTATTATTAACTATTTGCATCTATTTTGTTTCATTAAAATAATTTTCAAAATGCATTCAAATGGCTCAGGATCAGCATAAATCTGCTAATTGTGAAAACAATTAAATTCATTCAGTTAAAAAGTATATGTAAATGTGGCAAGATGTGGAACAAGCAATACTCAATTAGTTAAAATCTAAGTGATTTTATGATTTATTGATTATAAATATATAAACCTGGTTATTATGTATTTAAATCATGTTATATTTATTAGCATTATTACTAATAAATCCACTATACTATTATGGAAATCTTACCCGTTTCATTTATGTATAACTGACAAATATGCATCACATTAAGTCTTTGTGTTTATGTTGAAACTGTAATCCAAGTGCAATTCAAGTACATACATCTTAAATTTAGGCCTAAATATTTGTTTGAGTGCAATTTCAGAGTTTTTAATGCATGCCGTCTCCTTCTTCAGCTTAAGCTCTTAAAACTTTTGTATGCAACGGCCTCTTACATTACATGTGGCTGCGATGAGGTAGACTTAATCGTATGTGTGTGTGTATGCAGAAGAGATGGATTGCCTTCTGCCTGCCTCACCTCAGCTCACTTCCTGTGAGTCACTTCCTGTCCCAGGCCCAGAATCCTGCTGTCCTCTGGCTGATGTCATGGCAGTTTTCCACTCCAGCCTATGGAACATAAACATCTGGCCATAAGATCACAAAGCGGAGACGAGTGCCAGCGCTCCGCTTCAGCCCACCCCATCAGTGACTGCATCCTAGCACATTATAGTCAAAAACTGATTTATTACCAAGAGTAAAGCTCGTTTTGTGTGCAACATTTCATGCTCGCACTCTTTTCATGCTTTTTTGTTTCAAAAGGTTCTCTATTGGCATTGCTGATTCCAGAAGGAACCTTTAACATCCAAGGTTCTTTGTAGAGGAAAAAGGATCTTTGCACTAAGAAAAAGTGGCACTGAAAGGTTCTATGAGTAACCAAAAATGGTTCTTCTATGGAATCGCTGTGAAAACTCCATTTTGGAACCTTTGTTTTTAAGATTCTTTCTAGCACTTGGTTCTTCTTGGCATACTGTCCTGATAAAGATGGCATAATTCATTCCAATGCATGCTGCTAAGGCTCAACGTCTCCGAGTCGACACCTCTATGTTCGCAAAGAGGGCAGGAAATGCCGGAGAGCGGTCGTCAGGCAAAGAGGAGGAAAGTATCAGGGGGTCAAAGGTCGGAGGTTAAAGCAAAAGGGCAATGGGCATATTTCAGCATTCATTTCCCCCCTAATTCATCCTTTCGGTGCATCGCTTTTTTCGTGTCTCCTCTTTCATTCGGTTCCGCCCCATTTGTCCCCGCCGGCCGCCTGTTGACAGCAGCGCAGCGCTAATAGTCTGCTGTGGGAAAGTTAGTGCAGGGCATTACGAACACCAGAATCTATTCGACAGGACGGCAGAAAGATCACATATCCGTACAGATGTGTGAGAGTACGGGACTGGAATGTTTCGTTAGGGCCAAGCGCTGACTCTCTTTTTTTTCAGTCCCTCTCTGGCTTAAAACACATTCTCAAGCTCTTCTTGAGCCACCTGAAATCTACATGTTTGTCAAAGGCAGGTTTTTAAAGGAAGAAAGGGACAATGAATTCTGTAAATGTGCACCACATGTAGAGCAAAATGGGGGAAAATGCCATGTGCATTTACTGTTAAACTGCAACAAATTTAGAGATGATTAGCACAACATGATAATGCATCATCCAAAACAGTATTCAGGGGAAAAATGGGAACATTTGCTAATTTAGTTCTTATGTCTCAAAATCATGAAATGGGGTAGAAACAAGCTACCCAGAATAAACATATCCCAACTGTCAACTCATTTTTGCATAATATGTCAAACATATCGAACTTTTTTTTTTTACTAAAGCAATTAAGTAAATTTATGCATTTTGACAACTAATTGAATGACTGAATAATGACACAAACTCATTAACACAAACACAAAAATTGAATAATGAATCACATTAGATAATTCCATTAACCAGTATATATTGTTTTTCTTTCTTTTTTAAATGTTTTGAATCAGATTTCATTTGTATTTTTTTCCATTTTCATTGTAATTTTAGGTAGTTTTAAGTTTTAGTTAGAAAAATGTTTTTTCTAAATATTATAAATGTTTAATTTATTTCAGGTCAGTTAACATTTATTTCAATGGACATGTTTTTTTATTTTATTTTATATATATATATATATATACTGTATATATATATTAAACAAAATAACTTTCAATTTTCACAATTAATTAATTAATTAATTAATAATTACATACGCAAACACGTTTAGATACAATGTCACAAAATTGTATCTTCTGGGGAAAGATTAATGGCAGCATTATCATTCAATAAATGCTCTGAGATGAGCATGATCAACTTCAAAAAATGAAAAGCGCCCTTAGCCCATCTTACCCTACCCACCCCTTAAGGGCCTCTTCATAGATGGCACGAGATAAGGATTGACTAAAAAAAAGCTGAAAATGCCTCCTTTTAGTCATTATTTCTAGGCAGGACACATCAGTATTCTTTCTAGCCGAGCGTAACAGAACATACCAGGACATCCCATAACTCTTTCAGTAAAACATTCTCCGAGACAGTTTTACTAACATTTCCCCAAATATTTAGAAAGGCTGTGCATGGCACAGGAGAGCATTAATCATATAGCTCGACTGAAGCGCTCTATAAGAGTGCAGAGTATTTGCAGAGTTTGTAAACATAGCGTCTCAGCGAGAGCCAATGCCATCGGCGTTCGAACACAGCGTGTTTGTTGACTGTGATATAAAATAGTGCTGTGGGGTTTTGGGTTTCCAGAGAGGGAGCTGGGCTCGAGTATATTGAGTCCATGTGGGGAAGACGGTTTTAATCGGAGCGTTACCCACATTTCTTCCTGTTTCTAATTTGGAGCTGCGGTGGTTTTTGTCCCCTGGCCAGCAGCCTCTCATCCACCGAGTGTCCATTTCCTCTGAAGTGAATAGTAGCAGGTGTGTTGGCACGGCTCGAGGAGAACAAACTCCTTCTTTTTCTCTGTCTGCTCTGCATTTGTCTTCCTTTCAAAGTTAGAACATCCTGTAACAACATTGTTTAGTATAAAACTAAATAGGGAAACAAGCACGCAGATGCAAGATGTCATAAAAGCGTCCCCGTGTTGCATCTACGCCCATCTGCTCCACCTCTTCCTCGCATGACGTCAGAGCTGGAGAGCTGAACCCACCCACTGTGATGCACCACGAAAAACAAGCGGGAATGTCATCTCCAGAGAAAAGGGGCGACCTGTGATTGGCAGAGAGGGGAAGAGAAAGTCAAAATCTGTTTGAGCTCATTAGGTTCAGTGAAAGCAAACGCATGACCTTGCTCAGTCACAGGAGATGTGCTGTCAGGACGCTCAGATCGGCATTAACCTCGGCGACCCCGCCTGTAACTTCCATTGCTCCTCGTTTTCGGCCTAATGAAGGTTTGCTTTTAAGGGGAATCGTCGCTTCCCTTGATCTCCGCTCGCAGTCGCCGCAGATTAAACAAATTTGATATGGCTGTTGCGGCATGAATTTAACCTGAGGATGTAAACAGAGAGTATGTTAACGTGTTACATCGGAATGAATCCAATCTGATTTCAGATTCTGAAAGTTCTGTTACATATTCGTAAATATACTAGAATATTTGTTTACATGCATTCCAAGCAAAACTCACCATGTTCAGAACTGGTGAAAGCCGCTGCGATAATGTCACCAAAGTCACATAATTGCTGGTTTTGCCTTGATGACAAATCTAAAAAGAAAACAGATATATGTTTTTTAAGCAGGTATTTAGTAAACATTCAGTCTCATCCACTGATCAATATAGTGAAGGTAATCAATCATTTCGAAATAGTCATTTGTAGCACATAGAAAGCTTCCAGAGTCATGTGATTTCAGTAAACAAGGCTTCTTTATGTCATATGCCATTTGAAATTTCAAAGGTTTACCGCTAGGATCTCTGTGAACCCATAAGCCAGTGTTTTTACCTGATATTGGATCAAGTTTTATACATTTGTACACTTTTTTTTTCAATGACTTTGTATAATGAAGTGGAAGATTTGATCAAGTATTCCATAAACAAAACAAGCTCTACAATTTGATCCTTGCAGGACATATTATACAGACACTTCATATTTAATGTTATTAGATGATTTGTTAACTGCATGCAATAGATTACACTTTCAAAACAAGCTGTTTTTATGCATGTTTTCATGTTACCATAGTGTGGCATTTCGAGAGCTTCAAAACAGCGAATGATTTTGCAAAGCAACTCATTCAATTCACTCAAATTTTTAAAAATCATGGTTTCTCCATGGTTTACTACCAGTTTGTAAGATACAAGACCCTAATAAACGTATGCATGTTTGCATGACATAAAAGATATGTAAACACACATCATGGTGCTGCACATGTAAGCACAGCATTTTTGAATCCAATTTAGAAAACAGTCATCATTTTTCAGGTCGCTTTCAATCCGATTGTAAATCCATTCAGAACAGCTCAATCAGAACAATCAGAACACAAAAGCTTTTCAGTCCGATTGAGCCATTATTTGGGTGCATGTAAACATAGCTATAGAGAAAGTCAGAACTTCTTCCAAGCCTGTATTTATGGTCCGTATGATCCATGTTTTGCTATTCGCTCAGGGTTTGAGTAGGACATACACATTGCCTCGAAGATGAATCACAAAGGTTAGTACGCCCACCCGTGCAACAGAAACAACAACAAAACGGTTGTCTCCTATGAACCGTGACTTACCTCCACACTTGGACCAGAAGTGATTTAATCTCAGCGTGATTAGTGGGCTGCGTTATTCAAAAATCTGATAAAGCGTTCATTTTGCATGTGAAAACCACATCCAGTCAAGCTGTAAACATCAGCCAGAAATCTTTTCATCTCTGAGAAGTTCCAGGTTTTTCCTTAATGTGGTGGAGCTTATATCAATAGAGGATACAGTCCCACATTAATCTTCACTCTGTGAGTTTCACAGCTTTGAAATACGAGCCACAACCATGAAGGGAACATTGTTGTGAGCTGTGTTTCAGGTGCATCCTAAATCGGCAGCTTAAACACATTTTCTAGACTTTTGATGAATGTTTTTTATTTCACTTTGGCCTAATTCGCTTCCTCCACATGTGAACTCGCACAACTGTGCTGGAGCGTGTATTGCCTTGAGGTCTCTTCAAATAACTCCCTGCTGTTCAATGAGAGAGAAAAAAATCATGCTTTGGTAAATATCATAATTATCAAAAGTAGCACATACTAAGTCATAATTATGAGATAAAAAGTCAAAGATTTCAACATAAAAAGTATTATGAGACAAAAGGTCACAATTATGACATAAATCATAAGTTAAAATTATGATATACTAAGTCACAATAAAAATAATTAAAAGTCATAATAATAGCATACTAAATCATAATTCTGAGATAAAAAGTCAAAATTATGACAATTATGAGAAAAGGTAATAACTGACATACTAAGTCAAATAAGTAGAAATGATCACACACTAAGTCTTAATTCTCAAAAACTGTCAAAATTGAGATAAAAAGACAATTATGACATAAAAAGTCATAATTATGACATACTCAGGCCTAAAATAAGTCGAAACTATGGCATACTAAGTCATAATTTTGAAATAAAAGTCAAAGTTATGAGATAAAAAGATAATAATGACAAAAAGATAATAATGAGACAAAAGGACATAATTATGACATACATTAAATAAGATAAGTTGAAATTATGAGGAGGAGGAGATGACTTGTGGCCAAGTATGATAACCCATACTCAGAATTTGTGCTCTGCATTTAACCCATCCAAGTGCATGCATGCATGCACACACACACACACACGCACGCACGCACGCACGCACAGGGCAGCTAATGCTGTAGCGCCCAGGGAGCAGTTGGGGGTTCGTTGCCTTTCTCAATGGTCTCACCTCAGTCGTGGCATTGAAGGTGGAGAGAGCGCTGGATATTCACTCCCCCCATCTACAATCCCTGCCGGACCTGAGACTCAAACCTGCGACCTTCGGATTACAAGTCTGACTCTCTATCCATTAGGCCACGACAGCCCCAAATATGGCTTAGTATTACTACTAAGCAATAATTCTGACATAAAAAGCCAAAGTTATGAGATAAAAAGACGTTTATGTGGTAAAAGATGATTATGACAACAACAAAAAAACAAGTGAAGTGACAAGTCAAAATTATGAGATATTAACTCACAATTCTGAGATAAATACAATTATGACATGCTAAGTCATGAAATAAGTTGTGGCATAATTATGGCATATTAATTCATAATTCTGAAATAAAGTCAAAATTATCACAAAAAGTATTAATTATGACACAATTTGAAGTCACATGACAAAATTTTGACTTTTTATCTCATAATTTTGCATTTTTTATTTCATGATTATGATTGACCACAGCATTATTTTTTCCTATGTTTATTTCTTAGGAGAAACATCTGAGACAAAGTTGAGACTTAAATGAGAAATAACTGACAATTCCATTTAAAGAACTTAAATCAAGTTGAAAAAAAAAACATCACCAACAATATTTCCCTCAGGACACCCCTTTCTCCTCAATTCAGCCACTCAATGGAAACATACATTATGAGGACGAAGTCCCCAAATGAAATGCTGTCGAAATGCTTGACATCCGATTGACGTGAACTTTACGGTCTGTTCAAATGACTCCCTGCTGTTAGATGTTCGCTACACCCGATCGGACAGGCATGTCCCGACTCGGTGTCGGCTTTGATCTGGGATCAAATCAGAGCGAGTAGCTGTCCGCCTAATTGTATCACATTATCTCGTCATTGTTCGCTGCATCCTTCTGCAAGGAGAGCTTGCCGAAAGCTCATCATAGGGCCTCTATTAACCTCTGACCCCCGTTCCATGTGTACAGACCCGGTTGCTCCTCACACCCAACCCTGGGCCCATTAACACGTCGATGCGGCCCAGAAAAAAACTATTTTGACGGGCTGTAATTGCTGCTAAGTGACGGTAGACAAAGGCTGCCTTTGTGAGGGTTGGGATTTCCTTCGGATGGGATGCGAGACCCCGACGGGCCCGTCTCCACGCCCACCTCGCGGCGGGACCCGTTTGAAAGTGTGAGATAATGAGGGGTGGTTTTTGTTGGAGGACGGCACCCAATTACATGCTCCAAATCGAGAGCAGCGAGTGCTGACTAGGTGATGCGTTCCCCTTCTCGGAGCCTCTGAAGCGACCTCCCTCAGGCTCGGGGTGCGTAATGAGTTTACGTTAGCTATAAAAGGTCAGGGGCCATTAAAGGTCATGGCATTTCCTTTAAGGCAGCGCACCGTGCAACAGGTGCTGCCATGAGGTCATTGCAACTCGGGCTGCCAGTGAGGAGAAAACTGAGGGCCCAGCCCGTTTGCAAACTCCCAGAAACAAGGTTGTGTTTGTTATGATGGCGTGTCGAGCCAAATTGATTTCGTGTTACTTTCCTCCAGGACACTTCTTGAGAAACCGGTGGGAATGGAGCAGATCTGTTCAAACAGAGCTAAATATATACGTGTGTATATAATCGCCTGTGTTGGTTTTGTTTTGCGGCTTGGGCTAAATTAAATTCTGAGGTAGAGATCTGTTCCCTGAGGCTCCAAAGTTATGGGATACAGGATATATTCAGTTAAAAAAAATTCTTTCTAGGCTTATTTTTGTTTAAAAACATTCTCATCTCACAGATTTCATTGTGCTACTCGTGAAAATTGTACTGAATGTGCCAACTGTATTTTCTAATCTGTGCAAATAGGTAAATGATAAACTGAGAAAAAGTGCACGGCCTTAAGAAAAAGAAAAATCACAAATGAGATTTCTTAAATATCTCAATTATGGCTCCTAAATGCATTACATGGAGATTAAATCATTTCAAAATATTGCATGTTCTAGAGTTTCAGAAGAGATCTCAATAATGTTTTAAACTACGCTCAGATTGATCTTAATATGAACTCAAGTATTTCTCATTAAATATGACCAAGATCCAATGCTATTTGCATTCATTTTACAATCATTTCTGGACATTAAAAGACAAAATTATGATATACTAAGTCATAATTGTAAGATTTAGTCATAATTATGAAATAAAAAGTCAAAACTATGGTACGCATAATTACGTGATACAAAGTCAAAATCAACATAAATGTTTTATCCCATAATGTTGCTGTTTCTAATGTCTTTCTACTTTTTATGTCATAATGTTGACGTTTTATGTCACAATTAAGTCATAGTCAATATTATGACATACTAAGTGATAATTATGAGATAAAAAGTTAAAATGATGACAAAGCCATAATTATGACATAGGTCAAAACTGACATTATGAAATTCCAATCTCATGATTTTTACATTTTATGTCATAATTTCTATGATTTAACTCATAATTATGATGTACCACAGCATGATTCTTTTCATTATGTGTCAGAAATGGGCTTCCACAGTATGTTATTCATTTGTTTCTATTTTTATTTCTTAGGAGAAACATCTGAGACATAACTGAGAACTCCATTCGATTTCCTGTGCAATGAAAATCTCACCAATAATTTTCCCTTGGGCAGCCCTTACTCCTCAGTTTAGCCACTCATTGGAAATGTACATTATGAGGACGGAGTCTCCCAATGAAATGCTGTCATGCATGTATTTTTAAGTTTGATGTCAGTCAAAGAGTCGAAGAGGCATGGGAGACTTTTAATACAAGTCTCTCAGTCTGTCATTATGAAAATGGAAACCACCTATCAGAGGCAGAGTGACTGATGTGGGGAACTCTGGTCCTGTCCGCTCGTTTCCTTTTGCCAGTCATTTCCAAAACTACACACAGCTATAGCGATGGGTGGCCAGTGACGACGTCATCACACTTTCTAGACCTATCAGAGACAGAAATGGTGTACAAGGAAAAAAACATTGGGGTATATACATGTATTTTTGCAGACTGGCGAAGTGTTTTCTTAAAAAAAAATGGCATTATATATAATGAATTGTGAAGCTTACCTGAATTATGAGTAACCTCAGCAATCTTCCTCCACCAGCAGCCTTTGATAAATCTGGGGCATATATTTCATTCATCAATTTTTCATCATGTTAACAATACAGAAGTGTGAGGTATTACTTTTAGCGCCCACTAAGTGGCAGTCTGAATCAGTGGCTCTAATCACTATACATTTAAATGTATGCATAGGCAGACACTTTTATCCAAAGCAACTTACATTGCATACAAAGTATATATTTATATTTTTATCAGTGCATACATTCCTTGGGAATCAAACCCATTGCACTGGCGCTGTTAGCGCTGTTTTTGCACTTTTTAAATAATAGAATATGAAGGTTTTTGCACTTATTTATAAACAAAGTGAAGGCAGCAAGTTTACAAGTTGGTGCATTAAAAAACTGCAGATGTGCAAATCAAAAGGGTAACGTTCATTAAGCAATTTCTCTATATGTAACGTAGGCTTTATTCAAGCTGTGAAAAACTATTTAAGCTACCTACACAAAATGTATCTTCCAGCTTATGCTTTTAGGAAGGTTTTATTTCAGGGTTGAATCTAATGAAAAACTACGCAAATGGCAATCAGTTGCATGAAAGAATTGCAAGCAGCTGCTGAAGTCGTAGCTGGAAATCGGTTTGCGTGCATTCACAGAAAACTATGCTTTTGAATTTTAGGATGCTGTACGTTGTCTGCCTGCCGCATTCAGTGTGCTATTCTCTTAACAGCCCAGATTCTGCTCAGCTTTGACTGAATGTGTAGTTACTGCATTTTGCCTTCATGGGGCAGTATACCTGTACAGGGGGGAAAAACAAATGACATGTTAATTACGTCAGCAGTGAAATTAAAGAGTCAGCTTAGCTGACTATCACAAAAGAACATCTCAGTCTGTGTTCAAAAACTATTTTTAACAGACTAAAAGTGCAGCCACCTTCATTTTGTGGTCAAAAACAGTGCACTGTCTATTAGTTTAGCAATGAATAAAGCACAGCTCACACAGGAGTCACTTTCAAAGCAAGCTGTTCTGTGCAAATTTGTGTGATGAATTTGAAATCTGCATGGGGAAGATGCGAAATTCCAGATTCCTATTGAAATAATGGATTTCCCCTGTGAAAATTCACAGAAGAATGTTAAATTAAATGAATGCATCCTTAAATGTATTTTTCTGTATCTTTCTATCTTTCTACTGAAAAAAATGGTGTAGGATTTACTTTGAAACAATTATCATTTAGAAATTGCTAGTAAATTTCATAAATAATTACAAAGAAACGGCAAGTAACACAATGAATTAAACATGAAGCAATATTTTTATTTATAACTTCAAAAATCTTTTTTTTTACAGTGCATTGTCCTTTTTTTCCAGAGGAATCTAAAGAGGAAACATCTGAGACAGTTGAAACTGAACATAAATGAGAACTTTATTACATCTCCTAAGCTATTAAAGATCAACCCCTGAGCAATAAAAGACACCATGAACAGCTGAGATCTTTTGTAACACTCAGCGTTGTTCTTCAAAAGCAGCCCAGATCACTCTCTTCCCACAGTCCAGTAACCTCTCCCAGCCCAATCCTCATGTGACTTTGTGGATGAACACCTGCACAACACAGTAAGATTGTTGGGCAATTAGAGGCCTCTGACCTTTTCAAAGGGAGGAGAACCAGGCCCTGGTTTGGCCCTGTTAGGAGTGGTATCACCCTACTCAATAGGCCTGTTTCTGGCCTTGCTTGCTTACTGTTCCATGAAATGTGCCTGTGGAACAGTGCAAACTTCACTGAAACAGACTGGACACTGTTAGACAACAGTGCTGCCTTTGTGTGGAATTGTCAAAGCTGGCCCTTTCCTGATGGTCCTCCCTTTCTTCTGTGCCTCAGCTGTGAGCAAACAAAGCAAGCTCCAAGGCCATGTGCTTCTTCGCAGCTGGCCATGTTGGAATGCCTGTCAATTACTAGAAGTGTTGGCATTTTTGTCTCAATGTGGTTTTATTTCGCTTTGGGCAGGGAGAATGTAAGTCGTGCACTGCTACGGATTCCGACGAGGTCGTTATTTTGTGGCCGAATAGAGCGCTGCAGGAATGACGTATCTTTGTAGGCCAAAACCCAGAGACGAATTTGCATTTTAGCACTTTTTGGTTTAATCATCCCAAAGTCAATGGGTTTAAATGTCTGAAATAAGGTCTGTGGTGAACATAAGCTCAAGTTATTTTCACATCTTATCGTACAACATCAAATACATCAGCAATACACATTTTGTATCATTCATGCATTCCCTAGGAATTGAACCCAATCAAACCATGCTCTACTGTTAGAACAGGAATGCCTAAATACAAGAGTTTGCACTTCATAAAGTATAGAACAAAAAGTTTTAGCATTTCTTAACAAATAATTTGAAGGTGATGAGTTTGAAAGTTGGTGTTTTAAAAAATTATACAGTTGCACAAAGCAAAAGGATAGGCTTTATTCAAGCTGAAAAATCGCAAAAAGATATGTATTTTTAGCACTTCTGGTTCAATCGTTCTGAACGCAATGGTTTATAGTTAAATGCCTGAAATAAGGTCTGTATCCTCGGGAAATTTTTACGTTTTATTCTATGACATAAAATAAATCAGTAATACACCCTTGAGGATTTTTTAAAGCTTTTAACGGTCTTGAAAAAGGCGGTTGCTAAAAAGTGGCTGAATGGGACTACAGAGGTTGTCGAGGGCATTAAACAACATCACGCCAATCAGGTAAACTCATCTGCTCACTAGTTGCTTTTACAGCCTTGTTGTGTTCAAAATCACACTCTTGCATGCTATTGACTGAAAATACTGAAAGAGTTGTCGGTAAGTCATGTGAAATGGGTTAGTTCGTTTTTAGCCTACATTTAGCTTATTACTTTTGTTGAATGTATGTAGGCCTTGTATACAAAGATTACAATGATGAACAAAACATGTAAGAATCATAAACTTTAGTTTGGTCACAGAGCTTATTTTCTGCAATAATCCAAAAGCTAATGAACAAAAATCCCATTGGGTTTTTGTTGAAGGAACCAGGGTGAAGTGAATTTCCGGGTTGGCCTACAAAAATACATCAACACTGCAGCACTCTTGAGTTCAGGGCAAAAAATATCACAGAAACAGGGTACCACACACATGCATTTGCAGATCCAGTGTGCGATATGTTACAGCAACTCTGCAGAAACGTTATCTGTTATGTTCATTGCAGGAAACATTTCAAGAGCCAAACTACCCAAAGGAGATGCTAAAGCGACCAGCATAAGACTTTATTCCTCGCTTTACTCCCAATTTGCTCCAAGTTTTGAGAGCTGGTCTACTGTAACTTAATTGCTTTACCTTTCTAAGACCTTTTATGTTTTGTCACCTGTATCAGACCATCACAAAAGCATAACTACATGCTGGTTCGGTCTGCAGTTCTTATCGTAACCATACATGTGCCACTGGCAAAAAAAAACTGAGCAAAATGTAGATGAAATCTATAGACATCTGGAGTAAAGAACCCGAATGAACTACATGAGGCACTCCGGACCCAACAGCTTACTCCCAAGGCAAAGATAGATTTGGGGAAGCGTTTATTTAGGCAGATTGGTTTTGCGACTGAGGGATTTTTTCCTGTCCAAATGAAAACCAGTAGCACTCGGTTTGAAGCCTCCATTCACTTTGCATAATGGTTCCCAAGGTTGCTCTTTTTATTTCTTGGCTTTCCGTGCCAGTATAATTCAATTTCTCAATCCAAGCCAAATATTTGCAGTGTGGCCTACATTTCCACACTGAGCTGCGTGCAGGTTGGCGGCATGGGCACTTATGCACTCCTCTGACACACAGAGTTATGGGCCGAAGAGATGACTGACAGCTGAGCTTTGCCATACACCTTGCCATGATACCGTGCTGTTGTAAATTTCTTGTAAGACTTTGCTCTTGTCTCTCGTGAATGACTTGAGTATCAGAAAACTGCTTTTGATGAAACAGTGCACCCAAAAATATACATTTTGACAACATTTACTGACCCTCATGTTTCTATATGTATATATATATATATATATATATATATATATATAATAGATAGATAATGAATATC
Organism: Tor tambroides; assembly: GCA_021397915.2. Classification (NCBI taxonomy): domain Eukaryota; kingdom Metazoa; phylum Chordata; class Actinopteri; order Cypriniformes; family Cyprinidae; genus Tor; species Tor tambroides. The sequence goes on from JAFVLL020008541.1 coordinate 15,518, forward strand.
TATATAAAAGTTCCAATGTTTTTGATTTTCATAACAACAGTCGCTTTTTTAACAAATTGGTTAAGTGAATGACTCAGAGACTCACTCGTAAAGTAATAAATGAATCAGTGCTGTTGAATGACTCACTCATAAAAACTGTCACTTCTCACCACTTACTGGTGTAACAACGAAACCTGGATAAAGAATAACAAAAACGTTTGTATTGTGTATAAGTTAAAAAAAATTACATACTGGTTAAGTGAATGACATGCTCATAAAGTAATGAATGAATCAGTGTTGTTGAATGAATCAGCTGAATGATCGAGAAAACAACAACAACAACAACAACTGCCTGTCACTTCTCACCACCTACTAGTGTGAATGCTAGAAATAAAACTTAAAATGCTTTCTATAATATTTGAAGGTTTATTTACCAAGTATTTTAATGCATTATACATTCTAAAGGATGAAAATATATGTATTATAACTGTAGTTACAATTAATTATGAGATCATACAATGCATTATAAGGTACATTACAAGGCATAATGCATTAAAACTACTTTTATAATATTTTATATAAAGGATTTAAGTGTTACCAATTATATAAGAGATTTTACAGAGAATAATAATAACCTAAAAAGAAAACTTTAAATGCATAAAAAAATAAACAGCCAGACACACTGTGATAATGAAAAATATGAAAAATAAAAGTTACAATGCAAAAAAATTTAAATAAATAAAAAAAAATAACCTAAAAGCACATTTCTTACATATACAGACATATACATATACAGCTATCTTTGTGTGGGCCGGTTTGAGTTTTAGACCATCAGAGGACAAATTTGTAAAGTGAGGACATTTTGGCCAGTCCTCAATTTCTGAGACCCCTTTAAAGGCCTGTTTGAGGGTCAAGACTTTGTTTTAGGGGTCAGGGTATAATTAGGTAAAGGGTAGGTTTAGGGTAAGGGTTTGGATGAGACACTTAGTTCTGATGGGTAGGTTTAAGGTAAGGAGCTAGAGATTGCATTGTGTCAGTGTATGTCCTCGAAAAGATAGCTATACAGAGTTAAAAGAGCTAAAAGTCTTTGTTGGCCTTCACAGGTCCTTGAATGGTTCCTTTACCTTCTTTCCTTGAAGAAAACCTTAACCTTTACAAAGCAGACACCTTCAAATAGTATGTTAGTCCAAGAGAAGATGGGCCTCAAAGGCCTGTACATATGACAGTTTTCCACATATCTAGGATGAAGGCTGATTTACGATACAGTGTTCTTTAAGTTCCTAATTGTATAACTAAAATAAACCAGCTTCGGCCCATAAAATAAGGTGCTTTATAGCAACCCAGCGGTATTTTCCATCATGAAGTAGGTCATGCGACAGGTGAGAGGGACTCTGTTTGTTTGCTGGCGGTCGGTGGCCATCTTTTCCACATAATTAGATGACTTCTATTCCAGACACGCAGCTGGCCATCACAGAGGACTGCCTGTGTCTCTGTGTTGATGTGGACCTGCTGTATCTTCACCGCGACCCAAAACGGGACTCAGAGCTTCCTGTGTTGAGAGACTTGTCGGGTCTCCTAGAGAGAGAGAGAACGAGCGAGCGAGAGAGAGCGCTGTAAATCTGGAAATGTTGAGTAAAGTTTGGGAAACACCTCAGTCGACGCCCTGCGAGTTTGATTCACACAGCTGTGTCATAAACGCGGCATGAAAAGCGTCACGCCACTTCGTGTCACCTCTCGACATGTGCATGCCATTTCGTAGCAGTAAAAACAGCTCGGCTGAAATCACATCAACGCATATCGTCTTCGAAATTTTCGTAAACCATGTCTGAGGTTATTTCCTTTACGCATGTGATGTTTATACACCCTGTTTTGTAAAAGCCAATGTGTGTTGCCCAATTATATCTGAGGAAATGAAAAAACACATCTGCAATTCAACAGGTGCCTCTTGGCATCCAGCATGTTCCATGTCTGGAAAACATCTGCATAGGTGGTCTCTCTTTCTCTCTCTCTCTCTCTCGCGTTCTCCAAACTCCTGCTTTTTCTTCCTGTCTCTAGGGTCCGAGTGAAGGGAAGGCTGATTGTAAATACGACGAGGACCTCAGAGCCAGAGAAACAGCCGTATATTTTGGGAGAAGAGAGGCTGGCTTTTACCAGAGCATATTTTTAATCGCACAACGCCAGCATGGATAGGCCAGAGTTGCACAGCTGCTCCTCTAATTTGTTTAAGCATGTACAAATAGGCCGTCCCACACAAGCCAAAAAAAAAAAAAGTGAGAGGAGGTTTTGCTCAACATGGCATTTTTGTCTGACCAGAAGAGGAAAAAACATCAACAACGATAGAGACGGACTGGTCATTTTGAGCGATTTTACAGCAGGTTCCCATTGGATTCGTCGTATACAAAAAATCTTGCAGCTTAGAACTCGATCCAGAACGATCGAGTCGTGCGCTCCAAATTCGTCAGCGTTAAAAAAGAAATACGATAGCCGCATTTGGGAGACCTTGCATGTTTTGAAGCGTACAAAAAAGGATTGTCTCGATTTCAGCAGATCTTTGGAAGGAACGCAGAGGTCCTGTTGAATGATTCAAGTCATGGAAAAGATATTTATAACAAAGCAGTTCTATGTTCTTTATACTGGGAAGGATTAGAGGACAAATCTGATTTGGCCCTACCTATGAGCTGTGACTATGAAACTTTATGGATAGCAGTATCTTACCCTGTAAAGGGGTTCTCTCGTTAAAGGTGCCGTTGGAGATCTCGGAAAATGCTAACTTTAGCCTGATAGCACTGAAAGCGAATGTCCCACCCTCCCTGCAATCGCCGTCCAAAGCCACGCCCCCTGAACACAAATATGCTCAAAGAGCAGAATACCAGAGACAACATTAAATTACTACAATAGGCTACATCAACGGTCCAGTTCAAAGCAAGCATATATGTTCCATACAACGGGCAATTAAAGTGTGCTAGACATGAATTTAAATGGTATTTATTTACAGAGAGGTATATTATGTCACACTTCTCTAGTAAGTTTACCGTCTGTGTGTGAAGATGCTATGCATGGCTGCAATCCGTGAATGAATGTTCCGAAGTGAAGTAAACTTCAACGGATTTCCCCTGCTCAGGGAGCAATGAACACTGTGTAGGGAGCATGTCAATCGGAACACAGTTCATGCACGTAGCTCTCTTCTAACGAGCTGGTTATCTGAATCGGGTGTGTTAACTAAGCGAGACATGCAAAATGTGCAGAGTGGGGAGCGCGAGGACTGCAACTGGGAACCGCTGGGCTACATCATGTGTCATTCACCGGTGAGAAAACTTTATAGCACAGTTAGTGAAAGTACTACAATAACAGGAAGGAAGATCGGGTTGTTGATGTTTGTCTGCCATTCTCGCTGTGTCTTCACAGCGTGCGTGAACGCGCTGATGACGAATCGGGTCTGCGCCAACAGGGTGCGCAGAGGTACGCAAATACATACGTTGACAGACAGGTAGAAAATACAATTAATACGCTCGGACCGAGCGTTTTGATTGGACGAACATTTCTTGGTCCTACACCTTCCACAGAATATATAAATACAGATAAATACATTTAGACCACTTAACTTAATGATTGCTATCAGGATGTGAAGAGACTTTCAACCAGAATAACAAAAAATGTTTCTGAAGACAATCACCTATGATACCTTTAACTAAACTAAAACCATTAAAAAATTACTTGAAATAAAATAAATTTTAACTGAAATTAAAAAAAAACCATTTCATGTGAGCTAATTGCCAACGAACATTATTACTTTATTTCTACTTTATTAATTGACAAAATAAATAAATAAATAAATAAATATTTATTATACCAGAACCACATAAAATCTGATTGGTTTTACAATAAATACATTTAGATTTATTCTAAAAATATTATTTTATTCAAATGTATTAATTAAATGTATTAATTTAAAATGAAATAATTAAAAAGAAATATAAAATTAATAATAATAATAATAATAATACAGAAAAAAAAGCAATAATAATAAATTAAACAACCCTGAACCTAACAATACATACAGTATATAGCACATCTGACTTTTATACATGTCTTCTAAATCTGATGGTTACAAGTCTCGGCCTATCATGCTACTCTTAATGCAAATCATCATTACCCATCCTGTTCCGTAATTCCCATTTCAAACAATCTGTCTTAGATTTGCTATTTCTAAGTAGCTTTAAAACCGCCAATTTAAGCTTAAATTAAGTATTGGCCTCCACAGCACCATTCGTAAGCGTTCAGGAGACCTGATGCATCGCGATACCTGCCCACATGACAGTTGATGTCCAAGAATTATTGGTTTTGGAAACTTACACCCAGTGAGCGAGCTCTCATACACATAATTACGCTCGTTTTAAAAGCAGATTATAGGATTGACACGTAAATACGAGGTTGCCTGTGACATCTGTCCAATCCGGCGTCGAGTAAAGTTAGAAACGCGCAATGTAAATGAATAAGCGAATGGAAAAGTCAAAGTGGAAACTCTAAACATTGGCTCTTCAGAAGTCGGAAAACAGGTGCAAACAAGCTTCCCTTTAATCTGACCATCTCTCATTCACTCCGTCGTCCCAAACAGAACGCTCTTTTTTTCCAGTCGTGGCTAACAGAGGGGTATCCCTTGTTCGGGACGCTTCTGATTTACTGTTGTATAAAACACAGAGAGGAAACTATGCGTGTTTGCAAAGGGAAAAAAGGGGAGAAGGAAAGGAAAAGACAAAAGCACAATGTCATGTCACAGGAAGAGCTTAACACTCGCTAAACATGACGTTTCACCCACTGATAACTCTCTAAACGTCCATTGAGAGTTTTGTACACTCTGGAACGATTTGCACTGGAAATCCCCTGTAGGGTCCGGGCCGTCGTGAACGTATACTTGTACGTGCGCTCAAACGGGGTTTCCCCCGTAAGCCCCGTCTAAACGACACGCTTCAAACATAAAACTAGGTGCTAATGAACTGGGTCCTGACAAAGTTTACTTTCCTGGGTTGAGTCCCACCGTACAATGCTCCCATTCAGCGGCTCTCAACCGTGGAAAGTGTCTGTAAGGTAATCCCGTAAGAGTTTTGCGAGACCTTTCCGAAATTTTCAATATGTCTCTCCTCCTGCTTGCGTGCCAACGATAACACTAATATGCCTCAGCTGATACTAGCTAACGGCACGGAAATTTGCATGAGGCAAAATGACATCCTTTCACGAGTCGCTGGCATAAACGTCTAGCCTTTTCTGCCCTATTACTCACCTGGTGCTCTTACAGCCTAACTATCCAAGCTTGCAGCGCTGCCAGGGCTCCTCACCGGGCACAGGGCCTGAAACCGAACCAAGCAGCCTTTTAGTGGACCTAAATGCACTGGGCCTTATTACAGGTGCCACTAAACGTAAATGGCAGGGCTGTTCAGTTAAAAGATGGTGGCTATTTTACATGTGGACTCCAACTTAGTGTTTATTTTCGCTGTTTGTGCATGTAACGAGACTATCGGGATGAAGTCTGGTCTGGCCAAGAACTCCCTACTTACGATGAGACTGTCTAGCTGACATGTAAAGCAACAAACCACAGTTTTGAGTTGTTTGTACACACCTTTAAGGACTGATTTGATCTGAAATAGTTGATTCCACAATACTAAACTGAAAAACTGAAATATTAAATAAAAAAAACTCAATTCAATATTCAATATTCAATTTACATTCAATATTCAGTACGTCTTGGATTGTACAAAAATATACTGCTTTTATAGGTTTTTTCCTACAATAATCATTGGGTTTGGTGTTGGCCTTTATTGCTAGGTTAACATTTGAAACAGGTTTTTGTAGGACTCAACTCATATACTTGCCATCTCTTATAACATATTGTGACATCTTATGAGTCCAGGTTAAATACACAGGAGAACTTAGCAGAAAGCTGTGTAGACTGAATTTCTATTGAACCAAAAGTACTGACTATTTCTCAGAAATCCATCCAAAGCCAAGTAGAATATATATTTATGCTCATGTACATGTAATTTGCTTGATAAAATGGATTCTGAGAGTTTTTTAAGTGAGTGGTTTGATGACGCCAAAAGAGATCTACACTGCAGTTTGGGGTCGGTAAGATTTTGTAATGTTTTTGAAAGTCTCTAATGTTTTCATTTGATTAAAAATACAGTAAAACAGTAATAATGTGAAATATTTTTACAATTTAAAATAACTGTTTTCTATTTTGATATATTTTAAAATGCAATTTATTTCTGTGATGCAAAGCTGAATGTTCAGCATCATTACAGTCTTCAGTGCCACATGATCCTTCAGAAATCATTCTAATATGCTGATTTCTGCAATTTACTTGCTAAGTGCCTTAAAAACTTCAAAACAATGATTTGACGCCACCAAGCTGGAAAACTTTGGCAAATTCAGCGACTAAATCTTCCTCAAAATTGCTTGTTTCATCAACCGGGTACCTTGAAAACACAACCTATCAGACTGAACCGACAAATTCAACCATCTCTAGATATTTTTGTGTGCAATTAGCATCAAACTGTAGGCTGAGACCAAGTCTGAATTAATCACACAACCCTTGATGACAATTCTGACAGACGTACTGCGTTAGCTGAAATAATATCACTCCCTGTTAACACCCTGGACTTTTTTTGTGTTTGGACGACATCCGGCGCAACACATCTGTTGATAAACTACGAGCTTGGCTTTTACGCCTCACAAGCGGCCAGACCCTACTGTCAGATCGCAAAATACATCTGACTTTTATTTATCTCCAGCACACTCGAAACATGTAGCTCACAGGGGGGAGATGTCTACAGGAGGGAGAAACCGCAATCTATCTGGCAGATTACCTCCATCAAAACATATGGGCCTGTTCATCCATATTGTTCCCGTTTCTGGTCCACAGACATATAAAACACTAGCGGCTTCGTTCTGTACTGTAAGCTGCTAAACAGTAGCTGTGATAATTCAACATGATATCTTTTCCCAGAGCCGCTCTATACCTTTAAGGGCAGATGAGAAAGGTATGGCCGGTCTTTGCGTACGACAAGTCGTATTTATGGCTTTCTAACCTGACAAGCTGCAAAGTTATATTTATCTCAGATGGTTCCATGCGAGCAGAGGCTATGGGACTTGGCTGATTTTGATGGAAAGTTAAGATCTGCGAGCAGACAGAGTTAATTGAAAATGCATGCGGCCTTTGGATTTCTTCTTTTTTCCTGAATCTGTGCATGTGTGTGTGTTTATGTTGTGTGTGTAGGTGCATGTAGGGGAGGGAGACAGTGACGTGCGGGAATGTGTGTGTGTGACTTTCTGTTTTTTTAAGATACACCTGGCCTCAGTAACGGTTTCATAAGCTCCGATGGAAAGATCTACAAGCAGAGACATGGGTTTGCCTCTTTAATGAACTGACAAAGGTCCCACCCTTACAAATAAACAATTAATTATGGAAACAGAAAGGCCATTTATAGAGGGTCAACACCAGGACATAGAGACCGTCGAGTCTAATAACTGTCACACTTATATATCTATATACATTACAGACATTTTCACCATTTCATAGGCAATCTGCCAGACTGAGGAAAAAAATGCACATCTGATGATTTATTCAGATCGACAGTAAACTAGGGATGCACAACAAAATTCTGACTGATGCCAATCATTATTTTCATGTTATGGCGATATTAAAAGTTCTATGCTACTTTGTCTAAATACAATAAAAACTAAAATCAATCATTTAAAATGATACAAGAGAAATTAGGCATCACATTAAATTGTAACATTAAAATATATAGTATGAAAAATAGAGATTTGCTAGAGATTACGGTGTTATTATAATAACATCTATAATCTATAGATTACTTGTGTTTTAAAAGATTAAGTTTAAGTGAGTGTTAGATGATGGCAAAAGTGAAATGCATGACTGTTCAAAAAATTGGGGTTGGTAAGATTTTTTTTATGTTTTTGAAAGAATGACTGCATTTATTTGATCAAAAAAATACAACAAAATCAGTAATAGTGTGAAAAATTATTACAATTAAAAAAATAACTGATTTCTTTTTTAATATATTTTAAAATTTTATTTCTGTAAATTTTCAGCATCATTACTCCAGTCTTCAGTGTCACATGATCCTTCAGATATCATTCTAATATGCTGATTTGCTTCTCAAGAAATATTTATTATTATTATTAATGTTGAAAACAATTGTGCTGTTTAATATTTTTGTGGAATCAGCCACATACTGAAGATTCTTTGATGGAAAGAAAGTTCAAAAGAACAGCATTTATTTGAAATAGATAATTTATCCATTTACAATAACTCTCTGTATTCTTTTAATTTGTCATTTATTTATTTTTCTCTTTTCATTGTGATAAGTTGGACATGTATATGTGTTTATTTTTCCCCTTTTTTATTAATCTGTATGTTTGTATAATATACTTATTGCTTTGGAAACATTGTGATATGTTACACAGTCATGCCAATAAAGCTCATTTGAACTGAATTGAATTGAATTGAACTGAATTGAAATAAATAACTTTCTGAACAAAAGTATTAATTTCTTTAATTATTTTTACTCACCCCAAATTTTTGAACAGTAGTGTCTATCCAATATTGGTGACATGATAAATAAAAAAAACACTAATTTTGATTACCAATATATCATGTATCCCTACCACAAACATCAGATTTTCTTGTCATATTCCCCCAAATCTGTTTAAGTAGCAAATAAAAATCATAAACACTGTCAATCATGAGTATTTGCTGACATCAGGGTTCACTTACATGTCTGAGAAAAAATAAAAAATAAAAAAAATAAAAAATTATATATATATATATATATATATATATATTAACTTGCATGTCTGAAATATGTGGAGTTGAAAGACGGCAGACGTTATCAAAACAACTGAAATGTCTTAACATATCTCCTATAAAATCAGGAAGTTTGGGTTGGACAAAACATGCCATTAGGCTTAAGCTGCGTCACAACCACAAACGTGTTTTGCAATTTGCACTGGCGGTATTAACAGGAAAGACAAAATTTGTATAGTGCAGGACGAGTCTTCAATATTTTGGGGTTTGTTTTTCTATATGACAAAGACTGTAAAAAGCTCAAACTGACCGCCTCAAAGCTAACATACATGGAATAACAGCCACAAAACTCTAATTCTGATTTCATGGGGTCTTTAAATGTCAAGCGGCTGACGTTTACTGTGTATTATTCAAACATATGCTCAAACGCAACCGGCACGTTGTGTTTTTTGCGGCCAGAGTACATCGTCGCTGACCAAATGGCAGAGTGCGGCATCTCAGGTGCAAAACCAGGGTGGACTGTACCAGCGCCAAGCGTGAAACCTCTCCAAACCGCGAGCCTGACTCATAAAGCCGGCCTAAGCTGCGTGCGAGAGAAAGGTCAGGTTCTAGTTGCATTCATAAAAAAGGAAAGAATGAAAGAAAGAACGAGGGGAAAAAAGGCAGCAGCCGGGGCTTTCATGAATGGACCATTGTGATGCGCGGCAGTCTCGTCAGTGAATGTTTTCAATTCCATTTGATCCTGTAGTAAGGCTGCTAATTGGTGAAGCGTGTTCCACAGGTCAGCGTAAGGTTTCTCTTTCCACAAACACACACTGCTCCCTCTGTGGAAGGCAAAAAGAGCGAACAGGGCCTGCAAACAGCCACGGGCGACCATTTGGACGGTCGCAGTGATTTACCGTCTCTCATCGGTCAGAAATAGCTGTAAATCTGGTTGGAGGACGGTGACTTTCGCAATGGAATCATCTGTGGTTTGCGCACCACGTGTCAGGAATGATGCTTATGCGAAACGACAAGGACTTGACTGTATTCTGCAAACATCCCTGTCCAGATGATGTCCTTTTTTCTAAACGGAGCGTTTCTCAAGCCTCAACCTGCACCGCCATCAAGGTGCATGTGCACCGCTTTGTTTGCCTTGAATAACAAACAATTAGATTGCGATCTGGTCTTTAAGCAAAAACACACTTCCACCAAATAAGCGCCTGGCCCACAGTGTTTGCATCCCTCAGTTCTAGCATCACTCACCCTTTCACCTCTATCCCTCTTCTGCTTCCTTAAGAGGGACTGGAGTTGGATTACCGCTCTAATAAAAAACAGGTGCTTTTTTAAGCGTCAGTTGCACGCACATGGGGAGTAAATGCAGAGATGCTACAGTCACGAGAGCAAGCATGAAACAGCTGTGAATAAGAATATGACTCAACCACAGGTTTACACTGCTGCCTTGTGGTTACTTCATGAACTGCTCCCCTCCAGCTCTTCAAAACTGGTTTGTCTGTTTTTCCAATGGGAGTAGTGCAGGGGACAATCAGTCAATCGATAATGTAGTTCTCCCCAATCAGCACTGCTCTAGCCAACTGCGTAAACACCCACCATTAAAAAAAAACAAAACAAACAGAAAGCGGGAGAGAGAGAGAGAGATTACAAGATTACAATATTTAATATTGCCTATTATATATATGACATGTTAATTATAATGCGCTAATATAAGTAATAAATAAGGTAATATTTTAGAATGGTTATTATATTAATTTCATTGGCATATACTGTATAACAGTTATCTGTATAAATGATAAAACACTATTATATGAC